>MCJB01051918.1:0-25932 GCA_002018475.1 Nicotiana obtusifolia
ACAATGTTAACTGATGTACCATTTTGGGAAGAAAATGATGTACCCTTTCTATTATTTCTAGTGAACTGTTCTGTGTTAAACCATCATGTCTAAGCAAGATCAAAGCTTTTACCGTAAACTAAGCATTAATAGCCATTGTTATAGTTTCAGATTTTCCTTTTGACATCATTAGTAGCCAGGTGGCTTCCGTACTTTTAGTTGGAGCTAATCACACTCAGTTGAAACTGTGAGGCATTTCAAAAATAAATGCTTTAGTATGTAAAGCAAAATTTTCAGTATTTGTTAAATTTTACTAATGCTTAGTTTGTCAAAAACTGCTTTCTGAAATACAATTCAGACACTAGTTTAATAAGACCAATAGCCCCACTATCAAATGTAAGTGAAATTATATTCTTGAAGATAATTCGGCTAATTTAACTTTAAAATGCTACGTTAAACTTTTGTACCCGCACTTTTTGAAGTGCTAATATAAAATCTGTTTATTTAAGAACTAGCCATAAACGTACTCCCCTAAAAAGCTAACGCACTCTGCACATCAGAGCCTTAATAAAATTGAGAAGGTAATTTCTACCATTCAGTTCTTTTTCCTTTGTAAGAGTTTTCATATTCTATCCAAAGAAACATGGTTACATGAGGCAAAAACTTTTAAAATGAGCTTTACAGAAAGATATACCAGAAGATGACAACCATCAGTCTTTTCTGCGAATGTTAACTTAAGAACATGCTTAAACATGCTCTATCATCATGTGGATAACACACGAAAAGTGCGTCGTTAGAAGTAAAATTAAATTTTGGAGACATTACGCATCCATGAAAGGCCATCCATAGTTTTCAAATTAATAACTAAAGACTTTAAAATTTCTCAACACGAAGCACTACAAATGGAACTAAGATATGCAAGCAAAGAACAAAAAAGATCCTGCAGATGTTACCCACTAGCAATCACAGGTAAATGAGAAAATTTCACTTACATCATCTCTCTCTTCTCGCAGTTCACGAAGACGCTCTTCCTCCAACCACTTAGCCTGCTCTTGAAGTTTCCTCTTGTACGCAGCAGTTACAAACTTGTCCTTGTCTGCAAAGAGATGATCATCTTTACTCCTCTCTTTTGCAATTTTCCTCTCATAAATGATCTCATGCTCCCTTTCTCTTACTTTTGCCTTCTCCATTAGCATCTGGATATATTTTGGCTGGAAACAAGAATAAAATTTCAGCAAAAGGTAGAAAAATGCAGGAACAATTTTCATTTGTGTGGAATAAAAACGGCAGATATTACTCTATCCTCCAGTGCTCAAAAAGCTACACATGTTAAGATATTATTATAAAGGAAAAGGTAAATAATGAAAGAAAGTAACACAAACAACGATAAAATATAACTCTAGTTTTAGAGGAAAAACTTTGGGTGAAAGAAATTACAGTCTATATTTCAAAGGACCTTAAGCGACAAGACAATGCAACCAGACAAAAGCAGAAAAGATTGAATAGATTAGTATAACCACTGGGAAAAGAAGAACTCCCTCCTATTTTTTTCTCGCACAATTTATCTCTCAAGAGATTTTTCTTGCAAAACTTTAGTTCCTCAAATATGAGAAATTTTTTACCTATTATAAAAAAGCAGTTAAAGAAGTAGCTTACCAAGTCCTTCGGTAAAGAATAACGAAACAAAGGAGGTACCCTCAAAAAGTGACACTTTACAGAAACTTTTCATATTTTATTTTACTTGCGAAACACTCCTAATTCTAGCATCTTACTGCCCAAGCCACTATAACATGTCATGAGTTTAAGGTTCTGGATATATTTTTGGAAGGCTGAAAGTTGGTTTAACGTGAAAAAGTAATATCTTTTGAGACGGAAAGTGAAAAAGTAAGATCTCAAATCCAGTTTCAGATATAGTCTACCACAATGAAAATACTGCGCAAACTACTTCAACCTGATTCCAGATCTGAACAAAATAAATGATAGCCTCTCAAAAGATTACTAACTAGATACAGAATCAATTCCCATAAGGGACTTGGATATTCGTGGTCAATTCATCGGGTAGGAAAAGTGATGAACAGGTAATCAGTTAATGATCTCTTTATTTGTTGGATATTCTCAACCAAAATTTAAGTCTGGTATGGCATACAGTTCAAAGATAAGTCATATATATAAATTTGAAAATATGTAAACTTGCTTCTTTGAAAAGATTCGCAATGCAAGCTGACACGGAAACCACTCTAATTGGGAATTTCCCATGTAGGTTAAGAGGGAATACCTATTCGATAAATATAAAACCGGAGAAAGTCTTGCGGAACGACATGAGCAACACCCCACTAAAATGTCTGTTAGCCTACTTAGTGTTTGATACACAATCTGCTTTGTGAATTGGATCCTATTTAACAACATGGCTTCATTGCTCCACTATTACACAAGCATTTCACTTGGCAATATAACAAGGAACAAAGCTTTGCCGTGGAAAACAAATTCTACAAAAGCAACTACTTTCACATGGTTTCACAATCAATTGCAAAAACAATCATGAGTTCTCCTCTCCATTTAAGCATAGAGTAACTGCTCCAAACTTATGAGTCGTTCATTTTTTTTATTTCATCAAATTATATTGGACATCTGGAAGAAAAGAAAAACAAAGAGCAAAAAGTGGAGCTCAAAACAATACCCTCCTCTCCTCGCGATCCTGAGCTCGAGGTTGAACAGCCTTCATTTTCATATCATCATATACGCCATCATAATCAAATACTGAAGGGTCCTCTTCTAATGCCTTCTTATGTTGTTCTTCAATCTGCCAAAAAAACCAGAAAACAAATATAATCAATGGAAATTACAACGCTAATCACTTCCCCTTCTGGAATCATACATCTTTTTTCTTTTTTTCTTCTTTTCTGGGGGTTAAACAAAAGGATTTAAGTTATATACACTACATGCAAAGATATTTTACACTATAAGTAAAGTTTATCTCTGATACAGGTTAATTTACCATTTTTATCAGGGTGTCAGGTAATGCTTGCTTGTCAAAAAGATTACCGGTAATTACCTCACAAGTGACCTGAGTGCACAAAACTTGAGCTCTAAAGTAAATCAGTTAAAAGGATTTCAAAAAATAAGGTATAAAACAAATGTGAAAATAGTGAGATAAAGCAAAAAAAAACTTACATCTTTGAGAGCCTTATTCTTGGAGGCATGCCGAGAAATTTCTTTTTCCACGTCATCATCATCATCTCCGAAACCAAGTGCTGCTGTAGGAAGCGGAGGCCTCGTGGGTCCCCCCTGTTTCTTCTTCTGCTGTGATGGTGGAACTCTTAGTTGTAAACCATATCCCGACTTTCTCATCATCCTTACAGCTCTGCAAATAAAATTGAATAAATTTCAATACAGAAATTAGAAATTTCTATGTATTAGGGTTTGTATGATTACTTACTGGTCTTTTGAATTGCAGCTGGTTTTATCAAACCCTGGAACTTTCGAGAAAAGTTCTCTTCTCGATTGGCAATAGTCGGGAAATTAGAACTGTCGGAAGAAGGCGGCGGTGGCGGCGACCGGTAGCCGGTGGCGGGAGAAATAGGGGAATGGGTTACCGGCAACGATTGTAAACTGGACCGGGATATGGATCCAATGAGATCACCGGTTTTCTTTGATAAGGAATTGAATTTTCCAGCGATATTACTCCCCAAGTCCTACTTAACTAAATTCTTAATGTGCGCTGAATAAAATAGAGACGGTAATTGACACAAATGGGACTTTTCGGGGTAGTCTTAGCGGAATATTCCTACAATTGACGGTAGTTAAAAATGATCACGTACCCGCACAAGTTCTTCAGCTATTTTTACTCCGGATTAAATTGTTTATCGAATATCTACCGGATTTTTTATCGGATCGGTATGTTGATGCTGAATTTTATCTACCAATCTATTAAGTTGTTCATTGAAGTTTACCGAATTGGCATATTTTTTCTGGGTTATATTAATAAAGTATTTTTCGAATTTGCATTTTCAATTTCGATCAAACAACTCTAAATCTACTCTAAATAATTTTAAATTTGAAACAAAACTTCCAAATACCAACACAAACAATCATCAATCGCCAATTTAGTCGAATAATATCAAATCTAAGGTCCAACAATGGAGTTTTGAGACTTTTACAGCAAATCATCAAAAATTGTGTCTGAACTAAAAGTTTAAGCACAAATTATCAACATTCAAACGAATTGATCATTAACTTTTATTTTCCACCGTCAAATAAGAATTTCAAACTTTGAAAATTAAACAACTATGGTGTTCAAGTAAAAGGGAAACATTTTATTAAGATTATCAAAAAGGGAACATTCCGCCAAGACCATCCCCTTTGGGGTCATACCATGCTGATTTCTGAAATAAAAAACAGTCTCACTTTTTTAAATATTACTCCTAGTATGTACTACTAATATATTACTTCCTCCCGTCCCAATTTATATCGCAATGTTCAGATTTTGAGAGTCGAATTTTTAAATTTTATTCTTAAATTAAGATATAGAATCTTTAAACATTTTGAAATAAACTTTATATATATTTAAAAACTACATGAAAAATACTACTACTCATAATATTTAACAATTCAAAATATTTAAAAAGCATAAGAAAAAGTTATGGACAAATTTAAAAAAATCGTTTGACTCTTGAAATTTGAAACATTCACATAAACTGGGACAAAAAGAGTGTAAAGAAAATATTGTCGAGATATATTTACGAAAATTATAAAGGGAAGAAAGAACAAAGAGTAACATAGTATATTTTGCATGAATTAGTTTTTAGCAAATTACCTATAGTGATTTGTAATGGAACTCTTTCTTGGAATACTACAATTAGGTTCCGTTAGTTGCAAACTTAAAATTTTTTAATTTGTTCAAGAATTAAAAATAGTCGAAATAAAATTTGCAACTTTAAGAATGAGTTGTGAATGCTGGAAAAAGTAAGCTATTAGTTTTTGATTGAAAAGAAGAGGAAACTGGAGATTTGTAGAAGGAGAGGACGGTAGAGTAGGTGTTAAATTTTATAAAGATTAGAGCGGAATAGGTGTTGAATATCAATAGACTCTAGTAAGCTCAACGAAATTATTTTGGTCTATGGAAAAATATTATTTTGTTTAAAAATCTTGACTTCTTTTGCGTACAAAAAAAAAATAGTTATAGTTTCCCTCCCTCTACCGTTGGCCACACTTTTGAATATATGACAATCAAACGTCAAATAATAAATAAATATGCACTAATAATCAAGTAATAATAGTTTAATTTATTACTAATTACATACCTCCTTTTAATACTCTATTTCGTTAGTCCCTCAACTCTGTCCATCTTTCCTAAGAAAAACCTGTTTACCCATTAATTGTTCTACTTTCTTAATGACAAAAAAAATACACTGCTTCAGCTTTGGAATTAGGAATAAATAAACCGCTCGTCAAATACCTTACTTGATGGAACGAATCAGAATCCCCATGTTGTACTTCCTCTGCTGTTTAATTAAAAGCCCGAGGCCATTTACTTGCTCATTATAAGCACGGCTGAAATAAGATTTGAAATTTATGAATTCTAAATTAGCATGAAACTCACATATTATTTTTATTATTGAATTCGTAATTAAATATTTAAATAGCCACTTAACTTAAGACAAGTTTTGTAAGATAGCCTTATAAACTCATAGAGTGTCCAGTTAGACACTTACACTTGACATATGTGTATTTTGTGAACACTTGTGTCCATAAAAGCAAGTGCGTGAAACACACTTGCGAATGATGTGCAAAGTAAACCAACTACTGAACAAAACGTGGATTTCAAAGGGAAAATTTTGACGAGTACAACTAAAAATAGAATAAATGCAATAAAAAAAATACAAACCCGCCCAGACCAATGCCTTTTCCCCACCCCTGGACCATATACTAGACCCTTCGTCCGCCCCCACTTCTTCTTCATTTCTCTGTTTCTTTAAGTTCTATTCTTGATCAATTCTTTGTCTGAATTTGAACCTTTGCACTAAACAAATCGTTTATAGACGGAGCAACTTTTCCGATGCAAGCTCATCGCCAAAACAAGAACTTTTCTCCATTGGTATATAAACGGACAAGTATTTTTAAGCTTTACGATCAGAAATTGCTATTGTTCTTGAGTTGGTGTTGATTTCTGTTACAAATTGCACAAGGCTTGAGAGGTTGCAATTTCTTGTGCTTCCATTTGGTTTGATTTTAAGTTTTCGCTGAGAAAATCAATTTTGGGTTCAAAATCTGGTATTTTTATTTACTTGTGTCATTGGTCTGGATTACCTTCATGTTGAGGTCATTGGGGATATCCTGTCTCAGATTGAAGCAGCGAAGGATGTTATTGTATTGCCTGTGACTTACAGAAAGTGGGGGATGAGTTCGCTGCCTACGGCTTTTTTTCTCTACTAGTTTGAGCCGGAGTGGCCATTTTTTCCGGCTAGGTAGTCGTCGAAGATGGGAAGGAGATTGGCTGAAAATTATAGGGAGTTATTCAGATATAAAATGAGAAACAGGTTAAATGAAAAAATACTCTCACGCGCTCAAAAGCGTCTTTGATATAAAAGACACATATCTGTCAAGTATAAGTGTAACTGGTCCCTTCTTAAGTTTTATAAGGTTATCTTACAAAACGTGCCAAGTTTAAGGGACTACCTAGGTATTTTGCCATTCATATAATATATTTTCTAATACAAATAGTGTCTAAGTAAAACTGATTGGGTTCGACCAAAACAGGCTCGCTCTGCCCTAATTATAAGTTGAGACAATCTTTCCAATAAGATAAGCAGATCAACAAGTTGTATCTCATAGATGTATTGCATGTGCAAAAAATGAAAAAGATAAAAAGAAACATAAAAGAATACAAGCCAACTAGTGAAACCAACAAAGAAACTCAACTAATACGTAAAAAACACTGTGCTTTAAAGAAGAGTGTACCTCCTCGACTTTAGCTAATGGAAATAACTAGAAAGAAATAATGTGTCTATTTAGTCGTTCCATCTTTTGCTTCATCCTGAAAAACTGCGTCCATATAATAGTTGATGTCAATTTAGCAAAAACTAGTGCAAGGACTAAAATGCCTACACTTAGGCGAAGGCATGGACTTCTACTGAGCTGTAAGAGTTCGAGAACAATATTGATGGTTCAAACGAGACATAAGATATTCCCCCCAAATCCATTTCCAATAACCGAAACCAAAAAAAGAAGGTAAAACTTGCTAACGTACTTCAAGTACCTGGCATCAAGTTATTCAAATCCTCCGAGTTAGCAAAAAGCAGTCAGGCATTATTCTTTTGGAGCACCAGCACACAGAGTAACAGCAAACAAAGCTGTTGAGCATTAGTCTTTTGGAGCACATATAGTTCTGACAGACTTTCATTACTAGGTGATAACACTAAACTTGTGCCACAACTCGGCGGCAGTAAAAGGGCATATAAAGAGGAGGTAAAGTTGGAGAGGGAGAAAAGGTAAACTGAATGAAAAGAAAAAAAAAAAAGTAAAAGACACTTTTAGCTCGCAATGAACAAGCCCCAACAAATGACTCTTACTTGCAGTTCACTAAATACGCATCCCACCCTTGAAGCCGGTATTCACGAGCTGCCTCTATGGGGTTGGCGGCCTTTATAATTCCACGGCCAACTATAATGATATCACTGCCTCTATCAGCAATTACCTGAAACCATAAATACTCAAAGTGAGAGCAGCTAAAATAATTTTATGTCGTGTTAAAACTAGAAGAATTCTATTAAAACCAATTAAAAGGTAGCCGGGAGGAGGAGGAAACAACCCCCAACAACACAGCCCCCACATAAAAATAAAACAAAAATAGAAGTTTTGCATCATGCAAATGCTGCTGAACAATATGAAAATGGTCCATCTCATGACTTTATGGTACTCATATAGTCAACACAAAAGTGTGGTTCCTTGGGGTCTTGTTAAAGCACATATTTCTGCAACTGACAATTCACATGCAAGGATGAAGCATAAAACACAGAAGTGTCATAATCTATGTTTTGTAGGAACTAACAATTTCTTCCTTTCTAGCTTCAAGCATCCAGTGTCCGGAACACACTGGCCCTACTAATTTGAATTCGCACAGTACAAAGCCCACTATGAGGGGTTTCAGTGTTCCCTACAAAAGAGGACCCATTCCCAGGTCCTGAATCGGAAAGATTACCAGAGTGAAACGGACCTTTACCATTAACACCGCACCCTTCGGTGGGTAATAATTTCTTTCTACATCGTTACATGTACATTTCAATCACCAAATCATCAAGGTGCAATCTTTGAACAAAGCCATCTTATGGATAAAAATTGCTCCTCTAGCTCAATATTTAAAAAAAATTCTTTTCTAGTTTAATGTTGTGAGTGAAGTCTTATACAATTCCAAAAAAAATGTATATTAATGAAAAGGATAAGAGGGTAGAGGGTTCAAATTCTCTTAGTACACTGGAGATAATGAGTTAATTTAAGCACGAACTATTGCAACGTGTTGAATAGAGGTACAACTGCAATAGGCTCTCAAATGTAGTTGA
This sequence comes from Nicotiana obtusifolia, assembly GCA_002018475.1. Lineage (NCBI taxonomy): Eukaryota > Viridiplantae > Streptophyta > Magnoliopsida > Solanales > Solanaceae > Nicotiana > Nicotiana obtusifolia. The sequence goes on from MCJB01051918.1 coordinate 8,535, forward strand.
GGCCATGATTGTCACCAAGCAAGGGTCAAAATGTATAGACACTCAATAGGTTTATCTATACTCTCCTTCAGTGGGAGTCTCTCATAGTTTGTTACTCCCTCCATCCAATTTATGCAACAATGTTTGAATGGGCACATAGTTTAAGAAAGAAAGAGAAACTTTTGAAACTTGTGGTCCAAAACAAGCCATAGACATTCGTTTGGCTAGAAATCATCTCATTAAGTCAGAAATGGGAAATTTAACGTTAAATTATTTAAATATAGAAAGTGTTTGGTACAAACTAAAAAGGAGTGTGCCACATAAAATGAGACAGGGGGAGTATTACTTTATTACATATTTCACAAACGCATGAATCATACATGCAATTAAATTCCATGTAAAACAATGATAGAGTTATCCATCCATACATATGCTAACACAAATATGCACAATACAACTGAGTATTTTTTTATTTAGGCGCAGTAGAGTTTAGAGAATAGTGCCAGGTAGAGTCAAATCATAATACTCATGGGAGAGCCCTCTAAGAACTTACTAAGAATAGGTCATCAATTTCTCCCCCCTTAGGATTAACGATGACTGATAACTGCCTCAGATACGAAGAGTACAAGCGAAGGCTTGTCCCACGCATGCACAGCCGTTCTGATAGTTATGATTGAAGCTAAGGTATACAAAAGGAAAGCTTTTCAAACACCTAAAGAATGGTGAGAAATTTCAACCTTTGCCCGAGGCTCATCAGTTTGCCTTGATGGGTTCCTATCAATAATTGGAAGCACGGCGTATATCCTAGCTACCAATAACGGGCACTGTTGCCTCCTCTCAAGTCTCTTATGGATTTGGGGCTCTCAACCATTTACTTAATTGGCCCTTCCGTAGTTTCTTAACATTGTAGGAATTGTTTACTTGCTTTCTCTATTATATGCAGTTAGTTACTAACAAAAAAAGTTTGGTTCATGATGTCAATAAATTATGTGTTGAACTATAAAAGCCACAGGGACATGATACCAAATGAAATGTCATTGAAAATGGAGCTTGCAGTCAAGGGGATCAAACTACAGAAAAAAGAAAGTGAGGTGGTAGACTGGTTCTGTAACTAACAAGAGTTTGAGAAGTTGCAGCAAAGATAAAGAAGCGAAAAGTTAGGGAGCTCTTCTGGCTTCCCAGGATGAAGAGGAGTTAAAAAGAAGCAGCTGCTAAAAATCATCATTTATCAAGAAAGGAGACAGTCAATCTTCTGAAAATGAGAGGGAAAAATAAAAGGAATGGACAAACTTTTCCGACTAACTTACAGAATCATTCCTTAATGAACCAGCAACTTAAATGTAGGCAATAAAGGAGTAGCAAGTAGTATAGCTCATCTTTTAAGAAATGAAAACTAAGACAGGACTGGAACATGAACATTTTATGGTAGCAATCGGGACTTACTGCAGATGGAGTGTTATATTGTTGGCCTAGAGCATCTCCACCTTTGACCAACTGAACACCAGGCGTAGCATGGATGAGGGATGGGTTTCCTGGTCCATTAGGCCAAGAAGCAGGATTCACAGAGATGAATCCAATGACAAAATCTGAGTGATCCTCAGCAATTTTTACTGCTGCTGCCGTGTAAGCTCCCGTGGCTAGGTTACCCGAAGAACTCATTTCAGCAAGAAGCAACAGTCCCCTACCACGTGACAAGCCCTAAGTACAAAATAGTGGAATCAGATCTAAATAGAATTTTCTGTAGCTCAGTAGCTTAAGTATCAGTAACACCAGACAAACCTTCAGTTTCAGACCATCCACAATTCCAGGACCAGAAATAATGTGTGCATTAGTTATATCAGCCCAATCTAAAATGCGAAAGATACCTCTGCAAACAAACAAGACAAACTTAGGGAGATTAAGTTTAGCAAAAAAAGAATATGAGAAAGAAATAGTAATCTGACATTCCCTCACCCTTCATATTGCATTGTCACTGTATTTCCAATGTCAGCAAACTTACGATCTTCAAATATTAAAAAGTTATGTTTGTCTGCAATCTATAGAAGAAAAGAAGCAAGAGTAAGCACTCAAAATAAACTTTAATATCTATCTATTGGCAGAAACAAGAACTTTTTTTAACCCTGTTTAATATCATTTTTCCATTCAAGTTGCAATGAGTGTCCATGTCAACCTAACATTGGCATGCGTTATTTAAGCCAACAAGTACTTCCATCACATAGTATCGTGTCATAATGACCAAACGTTTAGTACTCTGCTCCAGCTATCAGCCCAGGAAACAAAGTCATTTTCCAGATAAATACCTAAACATAAGGCAACTCCTTAGATGCAGTGTTGAACTTTTTTTTTTTTTTTTAATGAGTAGATGCAGTGATTGAACTCTTTAGACTAGAGCTGCAATCCTGCCGCCAGCTAGCTCATATATCTTATTCAATAGCTCACGCACATAATGAAAGAATAAAAGGAATCCAGAAATTTGTTAAACATGGTCTAAATGTTTCGGCACTAGAGAAAAACTGGAGCAATAACGACATCATCTTCCACCAACCATGTCAAAGAGTAACTTACCGATCTAAGCTTAGAACCGAAGTCAGGAGTGAAATCAGGCAATATATCAACATGTGTTTTTAACATGCAGATTTCTGGTCCAACCTGCACAGGAAGATTCCAAATAAACTTGTCAAAATATTACAAACTAAACGCACTAACATAAATCATTGGACAAAGATTAAATATAAAAGAAGGAAATGCCGCGTGCTTTTCTTCTGTCACACCAGAACAAAGGAGGTTTAGGACAATTCATATGCTAAATGCAGCTGCTAGTCATTACACTTTGATACCTTTGTAAACCCCAAAAGTCTGATTTTCTCAGTTCATTCGACACCCAAAGACAAGGTAATAAAGTCTCTACAAACCTTATGACACAAATTCAAATTTAACAAGAAAGAACAGTAGAGGGATGGTGATTTTCATATCTAACTAGCCCTGTTCCTTGTTTGCAGAACTTGTTATACATGCACAATGATTAAGGTTGCTTACATCATTTACGGGGAAACAATACCTTATTCAAGAATGATTACAAAAAAAGGAAAAAAGATACTTTAGATCACCTTGTCAGCAATATCTAGCAATTCCGCAGCTGTGGCCACATCAGCAGAAAGGCACAAGTTAGTCTCCTTTTGCACCATAATTTCAAACAACTTCTTCCCGGTAGGATTTTTTGCAATCTTTGCCCTCTCCTGATATGGTAATCTGAGACTGACCTTAGTTTCCTTCACTGGCACTGGAACCGCAACCTTGCGGTTCTCCTCTAAGAATTTCTTCACCATTTTTTCTGTTTCCTCTGAAACTCTACCCTTTTCCTTTAGTATCTTCACCATCTCAGTCAGTTTCACCATTGAATGCAATGTGATTCCATTCTCAGCCAAATTTTCCCTTCCTCCTTGCTCTCTGCCCAGAAACAATCACCAAACAACTCACCTCAGGAAAAGATAATAGCTCAATATTCGCCAATAAATCACAAATCCATTCTAATTGGATTTTCCCAAAATACTCACTAACACCAAATGTAAAAAATAAGGCACTAAACAATCTTCTCAGTTTTAACCCAAAAAAAAAAAAAGGTACAACCAGTAGATTACTAAAATTATATGCCACCATTTTTCTCCACTTGTGCTGATTATGCATATGCTTAGCTCTGAACTCCAACTTCTACAAACTTTCCGCTAGTTTTAAATGCACTATACCCTACACAGCTGCACTTACTATCACATTCTTCTTGCAAAAACTTTTTTGCAAAAAACTGTAGCAACCATTTAATTTTAATGTGATATTATTTCCTTTTTAGTCTATCCCAAAATAAAAGTAAAAATATTTTTATATCTATAAAATTAATTTTAAACTTTCTATTTTACAAGATATTTATAGTCACAGAAATGTCTATTGGGAAATATTTTTTTTCTTCTTAAAATATGTGCCTAGTACTCCTTTCATATGACACATTTGTATATTTAAAATAATTTAACTTTAAGCTTTTTATTTATCCATTTTATCATTATTGAAAAGCTTTTATAGTAACACAAATATTAATGGCCGCGCATCAAGATTCTAAGGTTATAAGTTTCAAAAGTATATTTTTTTCTTATTAAACTCCATCCCGAATCAAACTATTTCACCTAAATTAAATATAAATTGAAACTGAGGGAGTACATCTTAACTTTAAAAAACGAGAGTTGTGCTACTTTCAATAGTACTTCAGAAAAACAAAATCTTTAAAAGGTAAAGTATAGTAGTACTTCAGGAAAAGTCTTTGTACGAGTAAAAGAAAGAAATTGTACCGACCTATCAATCATGACGACAGCATCGGTAACAGTTAACCCAGCGGCACGAAGAGGCGCAGCAGTCTCAAGTACCGAAGCACCACTAGTAACCAAATCCTCAACAATAAGACAAGCTTGACCTGTCTTAAAAGCGCCTTCAATCGCCTTCGCAGTACCGTAATCCTTAACCTCCTTACGGCGCATGAGCATAGGCAAGTCATGCGCAGTGGAGATACACGTGGCAATAGGGAGAGCCGTGTAAGGCACGCCGCATACGATGTCGTATTTGGTGGAAGGCGGGAGGGAGCCGACGAGCGTTTGGGAAATCTGACGGAGAATCGAAGGGTAAGAGACGATTAAACGGAGGTCGATGTAGATTGGGGAGGAGATGCCGGATTTCAACTTGAATTCGCCGAATTTGACGGCGGAAATGTCGTGGAGCTGGAGGATTATTGATTCCATTGTTTCGGATACCATTGTGTTTGTGTTTTTTGTCAGCCCTTTGAGTAAGAGGGTTAAGAGAAGGTGGCTAGAGTCGAACTTTGAAGAACTTATATAGTAGTCGCTTTTCATATAGGGGGGTTTTATTTAGGGCTTTTGCTGTACTATCTTTTGTTTTTCTATTTTGACATATATTTTTAACACTTTTTGAAGAATTATTTGATCATTGTCAAAACAAAATTCTATCGCCCTCAACATTTCGCTTAGGGTTATTTGGTTTAGATACATATATGAAACTCTCTAATATTATCTATCCGGTCAAATTTACTTCTACCATCAACAAACTTTTAAAAATTTCCCCTCAGTCTATCAAGTGATCCATAATCTCCCAAGTCATTTTAATTAAGTCACTTATTCTTCTTCTTAATTCACTATTTTCGAAATAGTTGGTATTTATCTGCTTTCTTAATTGAAAAAATAAGAGAAAGAAATATTAAAATAATACGACAGTTAGTAAACAAAATATAATAAATTGAAGAATCTAAATTAGGTAGTTTGTCTAAATTTTAAAAGTATTTACAACACTCTAATTAAATGAATTTGTTGCACCAAAGGTATGGAGACCTTGCAAGTATCAGTGATAGAAGTTGAAGTTCCTTGGAAACTTTACATTATCGAATTGAACTTTACTTTAATCAAATGCCTACAGAGCACTCTTAAGTTAGTCGATCAAATTTTATACTAAATAGACAATAACAAAATATATTTGAATATACATGATGAGTAGTTGCATATAATACACAATAAATAGATCCACTGAATTCTACGGTATGTATATGGTTGAAAAATAATAAAATTTTAAACCAATTCAAAACACATTATCACAAGAAGAGAAGTGGGTGTAATGACAATCAAAAAATATCCATGAATAATTTGTATAGTCTAGTACCTTTAGCATTCACATCAATAGTAACTTCTAAAAATAGTGGAGCAAGAACAACAAGTGATTTAAATAAAAGAAAATTGAGAGATTTTGAATAACCTAACGGATCAAGGGTTAATTTTTAAAAGTGTGGTGATGGTAGGGGTAAATTTGATAATATGACGGTAGGGATAAATTGGCGGGATGTATAACTAAGGTTAAATTTAGATAATATCCGAAAGTAGAGGGGAATATTTGGTCTTTTTCCCTATACAGATTATAATGTAATGGTCTTTATATTTATTTTTTAATTGTGAGATACTACATTACTTTTAATCTATTACAAATATTATTTTATTTTTATAACTATTTATAGGAGATTAATAAAAAATAATATAAGGTACTAATAAATAGACCAAGCGACAACTTTTAAGGTCATTTTTTAAATTCAAATTATAAGTGAGTATAGGAGATTATTCCCTATTTTTAATATTTTGAACACTTCTTACAGAAGTATTTCATAGTCTTTCATAATAGAAATATTTGTCTAAATTAATTTTTATCTAATTAAAGCAATAATGGTGAATTTGAAAAAGAAAAAGTGATCAAATGCATCTTGATTTATAAAGTGTCAAATATTTAGAACAAACTCAATGTGTCAAGATAGCTCGCATTTGGGATCAAAGGTAGTACAAAATTGGCCAATTGCGCTCTTCGTTCTAATTTGCTTTGTCATCTTTTAAATTCACGATGGATCTTAGACAAGTTTTTTGCAACAATTATTTAGAAATATTTTTAAAAGGTTTTAATAAAAAACTTCAAAAAGACACTATTAATGGAACGGTAAGTATTCATAAAAGAACTGTGCTTAATAAAAGAAAGAGAAACGATTAGCCGATCTCAAAAATAATAATCGATAATATATATATATATGTTAAATTATTTAAGCATAACCAACTTTATTTGAAGATTTTTTTGGGAGAGAATTCTAGAGTAAGAAGTCTTCTAGATAATGTAAAGATAAAAAATCTAGGAGAAAAATCTAGAGAAGATTTATCTAGATAAATTCTAGAACTAGGTAGTTGGAAGAAAATTCTAGGTTAGGGACTAATTTATAAATATAGAGGGACTTGTATAATAAATTTTATTTGCTAGTTAGTCCCTAGGAAACTAGTATAAATAGGAAGTAATTCATTGCCAAACCATACAAGCAAAAACAAAGTGAGAAAAATAGGAGAGTGAGAGCAAAAATAAGAGTGTGCAACAAATAAGTTGCTAAGTGTGAGTAGGGAAAAAATTATGAGAAAAATATTTGTAAGATCAAAGTTGTTCTTGAGTTTTTCAATAATAAAACTCTCAAGTTGTGAGCAACCGATTGTGTTCAACAATTGGTATCAGAGCGGGTCGATCAAGAGCGGCCGTAATTCAAGAAAAGGTCTTTCAGCAACAACTCACTAGCTCGAGTCTATGGCGGATTTTTCAAGTTCCCTCAATAGCGTTGAGAAGCTCAATGCTAGCAACTATGGTTCGTGGAGCACAAGGATGAAATATTATTTCATCGGTCAGGAGCTATGGGAAATCGTTGGTGGCTCAGATGCTGAGGCACCAAAAGATGTTGAAGCAGCAAAAAGCTGGAATGTCAAGGCTGGAAAGGCTATGTATGCTCTCACGGTCTCGGTGGATGATGAGTTCTTGCAGCGAATCAAGAATGCCAAAACTCCCAAAGAAGTTTGGGACATGTTGGCAACAATATTTACAAAGAAAAATGATGCGAGATTACAAAGGCTTGAAAGTGAGCTTTTGTCGATTTCGCAACGGGATATGTCCATCAACCAATATTTCACAAAGGTTAAATCTTTGTGTGATGAGATATTGAAGTTGGATCCTGAAAATGCTATCAAGGAAGCAAGAATGAAGAGAATTATCATTCATGGCCTAAAGCCGGAATATAAAGGGATCATCACAGCCACACGTGAATGGGCCACCAAACCAACTTTATCAGAGTTGAAAAATTTATTGGCCAACGAAGAAGACTTGGAGAAGCCATTATCAAGTCTTAATATAAAGGGTAAAGAAAGTGCACTCTTTAATAAAGGGAAAAAATATAATGCTCGAGGTAGAAGAGGTAGTAAACCATTCAACAGGCAAGGTTACCAAAGACATGGTGAAGAGAGAAGCTCTCAACCAGGGGGGAGAACGAAGCCGACGACCCGACAAGCGTGCAAACCAAGGCGCTAACAATCGACAAGATGGCAAGTGCTACACCTGTGGAAAGAAGGGACACTACGCTCGAGATTGCTGGTACAAGAAAGCTGAAGGTAATGTAGCCACCAATATCCAAAATAAGGAATACGAGGAAGAAGTTTTGGATTTGGAGACCTCTTACGCGGTTGATGAAAGCATGATAGAAGAAGACTCATGCGCCAAGCACTCTGTCAAGACAACAACAGAATTAGCACTTGCAACTGTAAGTGAAAAGTTACTCTATTATGAGCATGATTGGATTGTTGATTCTGGGTGCTCCAATCATATGACCGGTGATGAGAAGAAGTTGTCGGACATAAGCGAATATAAAGGCGGACGAGTAGTGGTGACCGCAAATAATTCAAGAATGCATATAACTCACATTGGCAAGACATTGTTCGTGCCTCGTTCTAGCTCAATACAAATACAACTTCAGAATGTCTACCACGTTCCAGGTATGAAGAAGAATCTTTTGTCTGTATCGCAACTAACATCTTCGGGCAACTACTCGTGTTTGGGCCGGACGATGTGAAGATATACCGAAACTTAAAAGTTACAAGTCCACCAATGATGCAAGTTAAAAGAGTAGAGTCTATCTACGTGATGTCAGCAGAAACAGCTTATGTAGACAAGACTCGGAGTAATGAGACTGCTGACCTATGGCATGCACGTCTTGGGCACGTGAGTTATAGTAAATTGAAGATCATGATGCAGCAGTCTAAGTTAAAAGGTCTCCCCAAACTCGAGATCAGAGGAGACACTGTTTGTGCTGGATGCCAGTACGGGAAAGCACATCAACTGCCCTATCAAGAATCCAAATATCAAGCCAAGGAGCCATTGGAGCTGGTACACTCAGACGTACTTGGTCCAATGAAGCAGCCTTCCATCAGCGGTTACCGATATATGGTAACATTCATCGATGACTTCTCCAGGTATGTGTGGGTATATTTCTTGAAGGAGAAGTCTGAAGTATTTGAAAAGTTTAAGGAGTTCCACCATACGGTGAAGGATGATGTTGGAAAGAAAATCAGATGTCTTCATACTGATAATGGGGGAGAGTACTCGTCACACGAGTTCAACAATTACCTCAAAGAGCATAAGATAAGGCGGCAATTGACGTGTCCAAACACCCCACAGCAGAATGGAGTAGCAAAACGGAAGAATAGACATCTGGCAGAGATAAGCAGAAGTATGCTCCACAGTATGAATGTACCATCAAGGTTTTGGGCAGAATGCATGAAGACCGATGCTCATTTCATCAACCGGCTGCCGCAAGCAAGATTAGGATTTATCTCACCGTTCGAGAAGCTGAAGAAGATGCCACCCAATGTAAGTCACTTCAGAGTATTTGGATGCATGTGCTATGTGTTCGTGCCAGACCATCTCTGTAGTAAGTTTGATAAGAAAGCAATTAGGTGCATCTTTGTCGGCTACGATGAGCAAAGAAAAGGATGGAGATGTTGTGATCCAACAATAAACAAAACACATGTGTCTAGAAATGTGGTATTTGATGAAGCATCATCATGGTGGTCCCATGAAGCAACACTACCATATTCAAGAGAACTAGAGCAAAAGTTGCACCATAAACTCGAATAAGAAGGATAAGAAATCAACAAACAAGATGATGAAGGAGGACGTGCAGAAGAGACATCCCCGAAAGGAAAGCAAAAGAGTCCATGGCAAACTGGAGTTCATGAAACCCCTGAGGAGTTTCAAGAAGAATCCCATGAAGTCGAGCAACTTCAACTGAGAAGGTCTATGCGATAAAAATTTCCAAATCCAAAATATATAAATGCTGCACTTGCTGAGGTCGAGAATGTCAATAAACCTACTACCTTCGAAGAGCAATGAATGGAGAAAGGCAATGGAGGAGAAAATTTTTGCCCTAAAGCAAAATCAGACTTGGGACTTAGTGGAAAAGCCTAAGGATGTAAAACCCATATCATGCAAATGGGTTTATAAACTAAAAAGACGACCTTACGGATCTATTGATCGGTACAAGGCTCGACTGGTAGCTCGGGGATTCTCTAAAGAGTCTGGATAACAAGAGATTTACGAGATTTCGTGAAGCACTCGAAATGGTTGCTAGAACAAATAAAGTTGGTACTGAGGGGGAGTGTTAAATTATTTAAGCATTACCAACTTTATTTGAAGATTTTTTGGGAGAGAATTCTAGAGTAAGAAATCTTCTAGATAATGTAAAGATAAAAAGAATCTAGGAGAAAAATCTAGAGAAGATTTATCTAGATAAATTCTAGAACTAGGTAGTTGGAAGAAAATTCTAGATTAGGTACTAATTTATAAATATAGAGGGACCTGTATAATAAATTATATTTGCTAGTTAGTTCCTAGGAAACTAGTATAAATAGGAGGCAATTCATTTGCCAAACCATCCAAGCAAAAAAAAACAAAAAACAAAAAACAAAAGAAAACAAAGTGAGAAAAATAGGAGAGTGAGAGCAAAAATAAGAGTGTAGCAACAAATAAGTTGTTAAGTGTGAGTAAGGAAAAAAATTGTGAGAAAAATATTTGTAAGATCAAAGTTGTTCTTGAGTTTTCAATAATAAAACTTTCAAGTTGTAAGCAACCGATTGTGTTCAACAAGAAGTTCTCCTTTCAAGTTTATTTTGAGCATAAAACCAACAAAGAGTTTAATTATTATTTTTTGCGTTTCATATCTCGCAGCTTCCGAGAGAAATACTCTAATTGTTGAGTTAAGTATTTCATTCTGAGCTCTGAACCTGGTAGTGTTGAAGGTGGATTGGTCGATCGCTCCAATTTTTTGATTTCTAACTTATATGTCATGTTTGTATTATTAATTTAACAAGCTTCTGGTTACTATTAATTTATCCTCTATGACTATTGATTAGCCTAACGTCAATGGTCTCAAATTAAAATGCGTTATGGCTTCTTTAAGCAAATAATTGTTGAACTGCCCTATCAAGGAATTGTAGTTGGTGACATGAAACGGAGGTGGTGTTGATTTTTGGAATCAGAGTCTATGTGCAACTACTAGTATTATTCTTTAAACCTATCTCTTCAATAACGAAATTTGTTGTTCGGAAATGGAGTTAAGCTCTCACTTATATATATTGAGAAGATTATTGTTGGAAAAATCGGGTAATTTTCCCACTACGACAACACAACTAGTGAAATGAACCAGTTCAAAACAAATGAACTAGATAGAACACTAACCCAGATACCCGAAAAATAATATTGAATATTATACTACAACAGAAAAGAAAGCAGCATAACAATAAATAGCGCGGAATAATAAAAGAGATAAAGAAAGAACACACTCGAAAATTTGTCAACGGAGTTCGGCCAATTTAGCCTAATCTCCGAGCACCGCTCAAACAGCCCGCTTTTATTAATGTGGGAGAAGAGATTACCAATTGGGATACAAACATTGAAGGAGGAGAAGTTAATTTATAATCTCCAAACCCCCTTCCCAAATGGACAACACACGGTGTGGGACAAACATATGCCCAAAAATAAAACTACCCCACCGATGTGGGATTTCAAATTAAACCAAAAGTCAACAAGTCTCCACCTTGGCTTAATCTCAAGTCCCACCAAATACAAATCTTCTCAAACAAACATAACAAAAACAGTTTTGTGGTGCTTCAAATTTGAGCCTCCGGGCGCCAAACATCAAATGTGCAAGACATTAACCAAGTCCAAACAGTGTTCTAACTTGGCCCTTAGAACGACCTTGGTTAGCATATTTGCAGGATCCTCCGTAGTGTGAATCTTCTGGAGAAGTATCTCCTCTTCTTCGAGAATCTCCAGCACAAAATGATAGCGAACGTTAATGTGCTTCGTCCGTGTATGAAAAACTTGATTCTTTGCTAAATGAATAGCACTCTGACTGTCAGAATATACCTCAAGTTGTTTCTGACCAACTCCCAAGTCTTTAAGCAACCCATAAAGCCAAATTTTCTTCCTTCACAGCCTCTGTAATTGCCATATACTCTGCCTCTGTTGTAGACAAAGCCACTGTTGACTGCAAGGTAGACTTCCAACTAACTGGCGCTTTTGCTAAAGTGAACAAATAGCCAGTTGTAGAACGCCGCTTATCCAAATCACCTGCATAATCAGAAGCACAATATCCAACTATGCATTGACCAAGTGATTCATCCTTCTCGAATGCCTATCCAATATCTACGGTATTTTGAAGATACCGTAGAATCCATTTCACAGCTTGCCAATGACCCTTGCCCGGATCATGCACGTACCTGCTAGCAACACTAACAACCTGTGAAATGTCTGATCTCGTACACACCATTGCATACATCAAACTTCCGACTGCATTTGCATACGGGACTTTGGCCATGTATTCTCGTTCTTCATCAGTCGTCGGAGATAAACGGCTACTCAATTTCAAATGAAGAGCAAGTGGGGTACTTACAGGTTTGGTATATTCGTGCATACCAAAACGTTGTAGTACCTTCTGCAAATATTGCTTCTGTGACAGCCAAAGTTTGCCCCTTTCTTTGTCCCTGATTATCTCCATGCCGAGAATCTTCTTGGCTTCCCCCAAATCCTTCATCTCGAACTCTTTACTCAACTGAGACTTCAACTTGTCAATCTAAACTTGGCTCTTTGCTGCAATCAACATATCATCAACATATAAGGGTAAGTAGATGTAGGAACCATCTTGAAGTCTGCGCAAATACACACAATGATCCTATTTGCATCTCTTGTACTTCTGACCCTTCATACACTTATCAAACCATTTGTACCACTGTCTCGGAGATTGTTTCAGTCCGTACAGTGATTTGCTAAGTTTACAAACCCAATCTTCTTTGCCAGCAACCTTGTATCTTTCTGGCTGAGTCATATAGATTTCCTCTTTCAAATCACCGTGTAAGAACACGGTCTTTACATCGAATTGAGCTAGCTCCAAATTCAACTGTGCTACTAAGGCCAACAGAATTCTAATGGAGGAATGTTTAACAACTGGAGAAAATACCTCATTATAATCAATTCCCTCCCTCTGAGCATAGCCTTTAGCCACCAACCTTTCCTTGTAGCGAACATCTTCTTTGTTAGGAAATCCTTCTTTCTTTGCGAATATTCATTTTCACCCAATTGCCTTCTCACCTTTAGGTAATTGTGCCAACTTCCACGTCTTGTTCTTCTTCAAAGACTGCATCTCCTCTTCTATTGCACCTTCCCAATCCCCACTCTCTGAACTTAGAATGGCTTCTGGGTAGGTGGATGGAATGTCATCAACAACTGGAAGTGCATAGGCAACCATATCCATGAAACGAGCAGGCTTCTGAATATCTCGTCTGCAATTGGTGCTGATTGCTGTTGAGGTTCTTGGGTAAGAACCTCTTCATCATCTGACTCTTGTTCCGCCATAGGAGAGTCACTAGTGGTGCTTCGTGCTGGGATCACCACCGTCTGCTCAAACTCCACCTTCTTCGGAGTGCACTCCACCTCCTGTGGAGTACTATCAGCTCCATCTGGATTTACCTTCTTTAACATGGCAGATTCATCAAAGGTAACATCTCTGCTGATAATTATTTTCTTTGCCTCCAGACACCATAAGCGGTATCCCTTCGCTCCAGGACTAAAGTCCATGAAAAGAGCATTCTTTGCCCGTGGATCCAACTTTGATTCAATCACATGATAATATGCAATAGAACCAAAAACATGCAAAGAATCATAATCAGTTGCAGGTTTTCCAGACCATACCTCTAACGGAGTTTTGCCATCTATAGCTGATGATGGCAAACGATTGACGAGATGTTGAGCGTATGTCACAGCCTCAGCCCAAAACTTTCTGCCTAACCCAACATTAGACAACATACAACGAACTTTATCCACAAGTGTCTTATTCATACGCTCTGACACCCCATTCTGCTGCGGTATTTCTCTAACCGTGAAGTGCCGAACTATGCCACAATCTTGGCATGCTTTCAGGAATGGATCACTCTTGTATTCTCCTCCATTATCTATTCGGAGAACCTTGATCTTCCTTCCTGTCTGATTTTCAACTTGAGCTTTCCACTTAAGGAAAATTCCAAGCACATCGTCTTTGTTCTTCATGGTAAACACCCAAACTCTCCTGGAAAAATCATCAACAAAAGTGACAAAATAATGCCTACCTCCGATAGACGGAGTCTCGGCAGGTCCCCACACATCTGAGTGCACATAATCCAGAATACCCTTGGTATTATGAATTGCAGTTCCAAACTTTACTCTTCGTTATTTTCCCAGAACACAGTGCTCACAAAATTCAAGTTTACAAACCTTCGCACCTTTCAACAATCCCTGCTTAGCAAGAATTTGCAAGGATTTCTCTCCAGCATGTCCCAACCTCATATGCCATAGCTTCATTGTCTCGACATCCATCTTAGTGCTAGAAGTTACCGCCGCTACTGTCCCCACCACTGTACTACCTTGGTAGTAATACATATTGTTCTTCCTCACGCCTTTTAACATCACCAGTGCTCCTGAAGTTGCTTTAAGAACTCCATCTCGCATCGTCACAATTAGGCCTTTAGATTCTAAAGCCCCCAATGAGATGAGATTCTTCTTCAACTTTGGCACATACCGTACATCCCGCAAAATACTTGTGGATCCATCATGATTGCGCAGCTTGATTGTACCTATCCCGGCTGTTTTACATGGATTATCGTTACCCATGTAAACAACTACACAATCTAGTTCCTGAAACTCAAAGAACCATTCCCGAATGGGACACATATGATAGGTACAACCTGAATCCAATATCCACTCATCTGGATGTGATGACGCTGAAGGCGAGACAATCAAAGAGATATCTGATTCCGCATCACTTTTGCATTCCGCAATATTTGCATCTTGTGGAGCCTTCCCTTTCTTCTTCAGCTTTGGACAGTCTTTCTTCCAGTGTCCTTTCTCATGACAGAAAGCACACTCATCTTTGGCAACAGCTCGGCTTTTGGACTTAGACCTTCCTCTTCTCCCTTTTGTCTGACTCTGCTGACGACCTCTTGCCAGTAATGCTTCTTCTGATGTCGTTGATTTGGTTTTCATCTTATCCTGCTTTCTCAATTCATGACTATACAAAGCGGAACAAACAGCATCTAACGACACATTCTCCTTCCAATGAAGTAGCGTAGTCTCCAAATGTTCAAATTCATCGGGAAGAGATGATAACAACATCAAAGCCAGATCCTCATCCTCAAACTTCACATCTAAATTCAACAGGTCTACTATTAATTGATGAAATATAGTGATGTGTTCATTCATAGTAGTACCTGGTTGGTAGTCAAATCGGAACAGTCTTTTCTTCATGAGAAGCTTGTTCTGACCACTCTTTTTCAGAAACTTGTCCTCCAAAGCCTTCCACAGTTTGTGTGCAGAAGTCTCATTTTTGAAGGCATACTTCTGCTCTTTGGACAGGCAGGATCGAATAGTTCCACACGCCAACCGGTTGATGATGCTCCAGTTTTTATCCTCTACTTCTTCTGGTTTCTCTTCCTCAATAGCAATATTAAGACCCTGCTGGAAAAGAGAGTCCAAGACCTCTCCTTGCCACATGCCGAAAGGGCCAGTGCCATCAAATATCTCCACCGCCAATTTCAAACTGGACACCGGAAACCTCGACCATGATGACGAGGAGCCCGACACCCCGGATGGAATATTTGAGACAACACCCTTCGCTTCTTGATCTTTATTTGCCATGACAGACTCAATATATAGTATTCAACATTACAACAAATTTCAGACAACCCAAGGGCGAACCTTCGGCTCTGATACCACTTGTTGGAAAAATCGGGTAATTTTTTCACTACGACAACACAACTAGTGAAATGAACCAGTTCAAAACAAATGAACTAGACAGAACACTAACACAGATACCCGACAAATAATATTGAATATTATACTACAACAGAAAAGAAAGCAGCATAACAATAAATAGCGCGGAATAATAAAAGAGATAAAGAAAGAACACACCCGAAAATTTGTTAACAGAGTTCGACCAATTTAGTCTAATCTCCGAGCACCGCTCAAATAGCCCACTTTTATTAATATGGGAGAAGAGATTACCAATTGGGATACAAAGATTGAAGGAGGAGGAGTTAATTTATAATCTCCAAACCCCCTTCCCAAATGGACAACACAGGGTGTGGGACAAATATATGCCCAAAAATAAAACTACCCCACTTATGTGGGATTTCAAATTAAGCCAAAAGTCAACAATTATGACTAAGCTACATTAGTACTTTCACTACTTGGTACTATATTGTATTAAAATTGTTCTAACAATTGACCAAAATTAGATCTAGAGCCAATTTGGGTAGGCTGATTAAAAGTAGTAAAATGTAATGAAGAGAATTAGGAGTTTTGTTTAAGGATATTTCGGGGATTACAAAAGATATTACAGATAAGAAAATAGTAAAGGATCTTCAAACTAAAAATATTTATAAGTTGAGTTCTTGTTGATTTTGGTTTATAAACATATTAGATGTTAATCAACCTCGTTAAGTCAAAAATCACTTGCAACCTTATCCAAATTCTTAGTACTATTTAGCCATGTCAACTTGAAGGCAGGATGATAATGGGTGTAAAAGTACTAAATTAATATAACTTATCCTATCTTTTAACTCTTGATTGTTTGGATTTGGATGTTAAATCATATCGATTCATGTTAATATAATGTGTTTTATGTGTAGGAACAAGACTATAACAATCGGGGACGAAATCGGGGGAGAAAGCAAGCCAAAACAAGGAGAAAAGAGCACAAAAGAGGGAACCAGGCCACAGGCCAGCGCCCAGCGCTGCCTGTGGCGCTGGAGACAGTGAAGCTGAAAAAACACACTGCCTCCAGTCCCCTGGACAGCGCCCAGCGCCCCCCAGGGGACTGATTCCGGAAAAAGTCTCCTACTTCGTCTAGAAGACCCCAAAACCGACCCAAAACCTTCCCAACTCCTATATAAACATCCCTAAACCCATTTTGAAGAGAGAACGTGATTTTGGGAGCAAAAGGGAGGCAAGGAACATCAACAACATCATCAAATTCTCAGTTCATCAATCACAACTAGTATCTCTATTTTAGTGTTCTTCTTTAGTTAATTGTTTTTGTTGAACATGAGTGGCTAATCACCCCTTGTTCTGGGGTTGTGATTAGCCATGAATATTGTGTTTCTAAGTTGACGGATTCGTGTTAATAGTTAATGTGGCTAAGATTGTTTCTTCAATTCTATGTTTAATTGCTTAATTGCTTTGGCCATCGATTAAGTTCTATCAATTATCTATGCTATGTTTGGGAAAACTAAGTTTAGATTAGAATAAGGATTGAAGAAAGCATGTTCTTAACTTTGTTAAAAAGAGCGGATTCGTGGTTAGGATAGGAATATACTTAATCACCATGCTTAATTATAGAATCGTGTTCTTCATGCATTCTTGCTAGATTAATTCCATAGGAATATAGGCATTAATCTTGTTAGGAATAGGCGAATAGTACTTCGGAAGAAGGCTATGAGTATCATTATCG
>MCJB01051919.1:0-127744 GCA_002018475.1 Nicotiana obtusifolia
CCTAGGATTTGCAGAAGCGGGGAAGAAGAAGAAGGGGGAAGAGAGAAGAGAGGTGACCATTGTTGAAGAGAGAGAGAGCGATCTGCGAGTTTAAAGTATTATTATTATTATTATTATCATATGGAGACCTAGAAATGAGATCTTCATACGGATAAATTGTCAATGTCAACGAAAGTATCTCATAATATCAATTGTTCAAGTACCCTTAGACTTGAGATTACCAAACTATCTTAATCATTAAGCGTTATACTGAATCGATTACTTATTCTCCACCATGGAGGATTCATAGCTTGGAGATTGAATATAAGATAAGAAGGTAAGTTAATCTCACAGTTCTTGTATTTTTTTTTGGGTTAAAATATGTCTTTTATTATCTTGGGTAATCAGAATTTACAAAGGTGGAGGGGGACATGAACCTTACCTCCCCAAAAAAGTACAAGTGCCTTGTCTTATAGGTACTTGTGTAATGTAAGGAGCTAAGGTGATTTCTCCTTTGATGTGCAAAAGCTACATAGTGTGTTAGTCCTAGGTTAAAGTAGTGACTATCCATCTTATAAATTTGATAGATAGTCATCTGTACAAAAACATATTGAATTGCTTCTAGGTTCCTTCTTTGATGTACAAAATCTATAATTTGTACAAAATCAAAGTGAGATACTTCTAGGCCAAAGAGTTGTGTTAATTGTTGATTGTCCCTCTGTGACTGTTGACTTATGTTTTTGTTGGTATTGCTGCCCTGCTGATTGCTGATTTTTTGTCCCTGCTTTTGCTGCTGAGTGCCTGATATATGCTGAGCTGCTGCATGCTGTTGATGCTGTGGGTGCTGTGGCTGTTGCTTTTCTGATGTGTTAAGAATTGTTTCACATAATGCTTGTTGCTGAGGTGCTGTTTGCTGCCTGCTTTACTTTTGTTGGTGCTGCTGAGATTCTTAGTTTTGCTGGTCTGCTGCTTGCTGTTTTGTGGGTGTTTTCTTCTCTAATGTTGTCTGTTTTGAATGCTTTTGTTGTTGGTGTTTCCTCTTTTCCAGTGCGCTGGTCCCTTGCCAAAAAATTACATGTACTTGGTCGTCCTAAAATCCTTTAGCTTCTTGCTGTTGCAGAGTTTGTTTTGCTGTGTGCTTGCGACAGTGAGTTTGAGTATGCATTTGTTCCTTATGCTGTCGTTGGTTCTTGCTGCTCCCGTTGTTGTTCCTTCTTTGTTGGTCTGCTGATGTATTATGGTTTGTGATGGCCTGCTTTGGTTGACTGATTTGTATTCCTGATTTGTGCTGCTGATGATCTGTTTCTTTCTGCTTGCTTTCCTTCTATCTGCATGATTGCTTTTGATGATGTTCTGCATCTTGCTGGCTGCTTTCCTTCTATCTGTGCTGACAGTGATGGTTTTGTATGTGTTACTCTTTTGGTTTCTGAGTCTAGTGACGTTTTTGTTCCTTTTGTGTCCTTGATGTGTGCTGTTTTTTATATAGGAGTGAGGTGATTGATGCAACTGCATTAGAATGAGCACCTGTGGTGCTAATACCACACAATGCAGTTGCGCCAATAGCCTTGTCCTATAGTAACAGTCTGCTGTGCTGGTGCATTTGTTTGTGCTGCTCCTGCATTTGTTGGCTAAATTGTTGCTTTTTCTTTTCCTGCTGGCATTGAGAGGACTTCCTTTTCCTTGATTTTCTGGTTCTTTTCCTTGCATGCTCAAGTCTATCTCTTGTGTCTGACTTGTTATGCAGTATTGGTTGTGTGCTGATATAGGTATGCCGAGGTTGTGTTTCTCTTTTCCTTTCTTGCTCCTGTTACTGTGTTTCTGCTTTAAGGATTGAAAGATTGGTTGCTGTGTTTGGACAATTCTGCTTTTGATTTTTTTTCCATGTTGCTTGGGCCTACTTCTACTTCCTGTGTGTGTGTCTGTTATTCCCAGGTGATTGTGTTGCATCTGGTGCTCTTGATGTGTGGGTGCTGATAAGATATGATGATGTTTCTGCTGCCCCCAGTGCTGTTGCTTCCTCTTTGATATCTTTCCTGAACACCCATTTTCCTTTTCTTCCCTACCATTTTTTCCTCTGTTGACTTCTTTGTTTTGGTCTGGATCTTTTACTTTCTGGTAGGTGTAATGCATCTGACCTTCCATGTGAATATTTTTAGCTTTTCTTTGCTGTTTTTGCTGGTTCAATTGCCAAGGTGATGCTGTTGCTGTCAGTTGCATGATCCAGTATCCCTGCACATAGAAAAATCTAATTAGACGATGTAAGCATAGTATGTGATTGAGGAAAGATTCTCTCGTTGACTTGTTGATTAGTGCTATATCACTTCCACTCTCAAATAAGGGCATTGCAATTTGTCAGCTTTTAAAATTTTCCTGCCAATAGAGTCAAGTTGATTGAGATGGTGGCACTCAATTCTACCAAGGTTAAGAGCATGATTGGCAAGGTGGTCCCCTAGCTTGTTTCCCTCTCTATATGTATGTGTTACTGTCACTCCGAGGGAGTCTTTAAGTTGAATGATGTCTTCAATATGTTCAGCTATGCACCAGGGTGGTTTCCATGTGCCATTGATGATCTTGTTTAGAAGCATTGAATCTGTTTGTAGCCAAATGTGAGTGAGTCCTTGTATGTTGCAGTATTTCAGTGCTTCCAATATAGCTCTAGCCTTTGCCACTGTATTGGTTCCTTGTGGGCATTCAGTCCCAAGTGCATATATGAGGTCTCCCGTTTCATTTCTAATGCAGTATCCAATTGAGCTTCTTCCTGGATTCCCTCTTGAGGCTCCATCTGTGTTGACCTTTATCCATCCTTGTAGGGGAGGGGGGGTCTCAGGTGACCTTTGTGTATATTAGCTTTGGAATGTAGTTCTCCAGCATATGTATGAGGTCTTGCCATTTGTGTGGTGCTGTGATTCCTGGCTTCCTTGTTTGCACCAGGTTTTGCAGTGCTGTGGAGATTTGGTATATTACTCTTCCAATTGTGACCGTCTCCCCATGTTTGAGGCTGTTTCTCCTTTTCCATAATTCCCATATGATGCAAGCTGGGAGTGCTTGCATAATTGGCTTCAGTCTATTGACTGTCTGTACAGTCCAGCATTTAACAATGGCTTGATGGAAAGTTAGTTCCTCAATTGAGATTCCTGCTTGTTGCATGAAGTATTTCCAGATCCTGTTAGCAGTGACTGAGGTGTAGAAGGTGTGAGTTATGCTTTCTTCCTTTGGATCATCGCAACACCAGCACTTTGAGGGGAGTTGGTATCCCCAACCTTTAAGGATATCATCCATTGGTAGTTTAGCTCTCCAGACCCTCCACATGAAGAAGGCAATTTTGAAAGGTAGTCCCCTCACCCAGATGTTTTCATAAGCTCTCCTGGGGTCCTCCCTTTTTCTCAAGTGTTCCCATGCTGATTTAACTGTGAATTGGCCTTGATTTTGAAGCATCTAGTATGGAATGTCCATGTTGTGATCTATGCTTGGGGGCTTTATGTTGTTCATGATGTGTTCTGCCAGTTCCTATGGTAGATGAGCTGAGAGTTGTTGCAAATTCCAGTTGCCATCTAGAGTTGTGTCCTTTACATTTTGGATTGTTCCATCAATGGGGAATTCTGGTGGGGTTAAGTAGCACAAGGCCCCAAGCCTAGTCCAATTGTCATACCAGAAGAGTGAGGATCCCATCTTCAATTGCCAAGCAATTTGGTGTTCTATGAGATCTCTACATTCTAACATTCTTTTCCAGACCTGTGATCCTTTCCTCCATTGGACAGTTATTGCATTGTGTGTTTTGCAGTATTTCTGTGACATGTAAGCACTCCATATACTAGGCTGTGTTCTGAAGTTCCACCATAGTTTGCAGAAAAGTGCCTGTGACATGTCATGAAGTGATCTGAAGATTGCTCCTCCCTCCTCTTGTGGTAAGCATAAATTGTCCCAGGATGCCCAATGCTTGCTTTTTCCTCCCACAGTACTGCTCCAGAAGAACTGAGCAAACAACTTATGGATACTGTTGATGACTTGTTTTGGTGGGTTCACTGCTGATAGTAGGTGTATTGGCATACTTTGCAGAACATGTTTGATGAGTATGGCTCTCCCTCCTATAGAAAGTAGCTTCCCTTTTCAGGATTGCAGTCTGTCTTGGATCTTCCTCACTATGTCTTGGTAGTAAATGATCTTCTTTCTTGAGTAGTATATGGGGCAGCCTAGGTAAGTGAAAGGGAAAGCTTGCCTTGCAATTCCTGTGATTCCTTCTGTTCTGTCTACTATCCCTACTGTTGCCGAGTGATGCATGTATATAGCTGATTTATTTTTGTTTATTAGCTGTCCTGAGGCTGCCTCATATGCCTTCAAAATATCCATGATTAGTTGCAATGAATTTGCCTCAGATGAGGAGAAAATGATCATGTCATCTGCATATGACAAGTGATTGATTCTGGGACTTCTTCTTGGCATTCCAAAGCCTTTGAAAGAGGGGTTTTGATGCAATGCATTTAACCCTTTTGATAAAGCTTCAGCAGCAATTATGAATAGGGTAGGGGACAGGGGGTCTCCTTGTTTGACCCCTCTCGTTGATCTGAAGAAACCAAATGGCTGACTATTGATTAGGATGGAATACCAGTTGTTGCCTAGCAGGTCCATGATCATGCCTATGAAAGTTTCATCAAAGCCCATTTTCAGGAGGACATTTGCAATGTAAAGCCAGGAGATTCTGTCGAAAGCCTTGGTCATGTACAATTTTATAACCACATTTGGCCCTGCCTTAGTTATTTTCCCTATCTCAGTGATGATCTCCTGTGCAAGTATAACATTTTCCACTATTGTTCTGCCCCTGACAAAGCCTGCCTGTTCTTGTGAGATCAAAGAGGGGTTGGCAGCAGCCTTTCATGAATGATTCTAGAGAAGACCTTGTTGACGAAGTTGCTCAGGCTTATTGGTCTTAGGTCTGAGAATGTTTCTATCTCCTTTTTCTTTGGAATGAGTACCAAATTGGTGTGTGTTATGCTTTTGGGGAGGGACCTACCTGAGAAGAAAGCAGTAGCCATGTTTTGGATGTCTACTCCTATTATTTCCCAGCACGATTGGTAAAAAGTTCCTGTGAAACCATCAGGACCTCCTGCAGTGTTTTTGTTCTGTTGTGGACTGATTAGCTGCTGAATGTTTCCTAGGATTCTGAAGTCTGTGGGTGTATTTTCTTCAGTGAATTGGTCTTTGTAGAAAGAAATGGCTTCTTCCACTATTTGCTCCTGTTCTTCTAGCCAGATGCCAGCATTGCTTTTGATTCTATTGAGCTGTAACCTTCTTCTTCTTCCATTGACGTGAGTGTGGAAGAATTTGGTGTTTCTATCCCCATCTTTGAACCAGGACATCCCTGCTTTTTGTTTCTTTTTTTTTTGTTTAAATTAGTTATTTATTGATAGCTTAGCAAAAATTTACAAGAGAGGGGGACATGAACCTTACCTCACCAAAAAAGTACATGTATCTAGTCATTCTAAATTGTTGACTATAGATACCTTGATAGTAAGTGAGTTCTATGCAGAAAAGATCTAGGTCGTTTGTACATAAATTGTCGTGGATGTATATTATGCTAAGTCTCTGGGGGGTGATGTTTTTATAGGTAGAAGGTGATTGAAGCAGTTGTAATAGAATGAGCACCGGTAGTGCTAATACCACACAAAACAATTGCACCAATGACCAATCCCTATAAGAAGCATCCCCTGTTGATATGTGTACCAACTCCAGTTGATGCAAATTTGCGTTGCTGGGAGGTCTTTGTGTGGATATTTCAGATTGTGCAGCTGATATGTTGCTTCCTTCTCCAATTTTTTTGCTTTCCTTTGTTGCCTTGTATTGTTGAGATTTGAGTTTCGTTGTTTTCATTGATGTACGATCTGGCCCTGGGTTCTTGCTGCCTGCCGGGATTAGGGAAGCTGACTGTTGGTTCAAGGCATTGCTGTGTTGTTGCCGATATCTTTTTTTCCTGCTCTTGTGGTGTGCAGACCTTGTTCTTACATTAGTTTGCTGCCAGATGCTTCTTGTAAGGGAGTTTGCGATCAGGTGTTTGCTCCAGTGTCTGCTCTTTGTGTCTAGCTGATTAGTTGGACCTCGATGATTGCCATGTCTCTCTGATGTTACTGTTTTCTGCAGAGATAAAATTACAGAAATGAGATGCGTGAAAGGAGATATGTGAGATAGCATTGGATTGGGAAAAAACAGTTGTGTATTCATGTACTTCCCTATGAGTGTAATTGTTCCATTTTTTATATAATTGTTTATCCCATTTTGATTGTTTATTCCATGGGGTTCTGTTTGTCCTATAATGTTCATAATTATCATAAACCGTTTGTTTTTCTAATATTCCTGATGTAGAAGGTTTATCCTCTATATCTCCCGTATTTATTTCTAATTTCATATTTTTCATAAGTTCTGTATATGTTTCACTAGTTTCTGAGTAGTGATCTTCTATAGTAATATCTGAATCTACGTCGTTTACTTCTTCTATTTTTACTTCTTGGTCTTCTAATTGTATTTGTGTTTTAAATTTTTCTATTTCTTCTGCTAATTTTCTTTCTTGTTCTTCTTCTTTTCTTTTTGCTTTTTCTTTTAGCTTGTCTTCATATATTTGTTTTAACATTGCTAATTCTTTTTCTAACTCTATTATTCTGGTATTTTTTACTTTTTCTATTTTTTGTATTTCTTTTTTCGTTTGTTGTCTAATTTTTTCAATTTCTTTATTTCTATCGATTTCCTCATTTTCTTTTGCTAATCTTACCATAGCTGTTAAACTATCTTCTATCTTAACTGATTCTTTTTCTGGCATTAAGTATAATTGTTCTCCTATTTTCTTATATCTTCTTCCTAAATTAGAGTGTATTATAATTATTTCTACTCCTTCTTGGCTTCTATATGTATTTTCACTTACTGCATATTCTTCCTTATTCATTTTATATTTATCTCAGAATTGACAAGTATATCTATTAATATTTTCTTTATTTATTAATAAATAACGGTTGAAATTATTTTTATGTTTATTAAACTGTTTAAGAGCATCTTTCTTATACTTTTTTCTTATTGAACAATTTCTTTTTGTTAGGGCTATCCATTTAATTATTTTTCTTTTATATTCTAAAAGATTCCATCTATTATTATTATGAAAACTTAATACTACAAACGAAGGATGTTTTTTCATATTTTTAATTATCTTTATTTATACCAATTTTTCATATTCATTTCTTTTACCAATTTCATATATATTTTTTTAACAACATTATAGATGTCGTTAATCTATATTCAAAAGCATATTTGAATGTGTGGACTATCTATATTCACTCTTGTGTTTGTTGGTAAGGGCACATGATCTCATGAATGATTGATAATGTTGTAAACTTTCTTGTTGGGTATGTGCATGAATTGAGGGTGCTTAGTGGTTGCAAGTCAACTTTTGAGGTTGGATGGTGACGAATAGGTTGTTGAAATATATTGAATTGAATTATTATACTTGGGTATGCTTAACGAGAAGAATGTGAATTCTTGTGTGTTCATGCTTGCGTGCCGGTATTGATCGTGGTCAAGGGTATAGCATGTGGTCAAAAGTTCGAGTGCTCTCCTATGATATGAAGTTTGTACATAGTTTGGAGGTTGTTACATAGTCCCATTGCTCGAGGACAAGCAAGAGTCTAAGTGTGGGGTGTTGATATTTAGCTTAAAGCATATATATATTTCTATGTATATCGCCTCATATTTGACTCTTGTTTCATGAAATTGGTATGTTAAATGTTATGATTTATATTAATTTGAAGTGTTTTTATGTGTAGGAATGAGTCGGGAGCAATTGGGGGGTGAAACGCGCAAGATTTGAGACAAAACGAATAAATCCGGACGAATTGGGCATCTGGGCGCCACATGCAGTGCCTGGCGCCACCTGTGGCGCTGGAGGCAGAATGGCAATTTGAAGCAGCGCCTTGGTGGGCGCTTGGCGCTACCCAGGGCGCTGGTGACGTGATTTTGTCCAAATTCACCCTGGACAAGGTTATTTCGGCCCTAGACCTACCCAACACGTATAAAAGCAAGACTAAACCTATTTTTGAGGGGGGAGACGCCACCTTGGAGGAAAAACACACACGGGATCGTTAGGAAGCGGAGAATTCTTAGTTTTCTTCATCTTTTTCTAGTATTTCCAATTGATTCAAAACTTATGCAATTGTGTGATTATATTATAAGTGGCTAAACACCCATTGTTCTGGGATTGCGATTAGCCATGAATATTGTTGTTTAACGTTAACTTAACCTTGATTATAATTCACCAACATATGGTTGTTTCTTCAATTCTGTGTTTAATTGCTTAATTGTCTGGCCAGCAGTTAGGTTCTATTTAATATCTATGCTATGCTTGGGAAAGCCGTGTTTAGATTAGAGAAAAGTTGAAGAGAGCATGATCTTAACCCTTAGGGGGAGCGGATTTGTGGTTAGGATAGGAATATACCTAATCACCATGCTTAATTAAATATCGTGATCTGAATGCGTTCTTTATAGATTGATTTCATAGGAATATAAGCGTTAATCTATTCACAATAGGTGAGTAGTACTTCGGGAGAAGGCTATGAGAGCATTTATCGATTAATTTAGCAACCATGAGTGAATTATATGAAAGGGAGAGTTAATTCGAACACAATACGATTGGTAAATCGATCACAACCGTGGAATACTTGTCTCAACTGAATAAACAACAATCAACTAGTTACTTGATAATTTAGTTATTACTTAGAATTGTTGTTTAGCATAATTAAACTCTTGAACTCGAAGTTAGCTTGACGGAATAACAATATTGGTGTGTTAGTGAGTAGTTGATATAAGTCCCTATGGGTACAAGATCTGGACTTCCAAATCCTATATTACTTGTCGGCCACGTATACTTGCGTGTGCGTTTGAGAGCAACAGTATGCCAGGATTATACACGATCCAGGTAAATCTTAGGCTACTATGTGCCTTGTTTTGCTACTATGCCCCGGTATTTCAGTGTTTTCTCTACTTGTATGACTACTTGAGTTTTTATTCATGCTAGAAATTATATCTAGACTATGTGCTTATGTGGTTGAGATATGACAAGGCTATTCTTACTATATTGAGTTGTTGGTTTGATTGTCGTCAACTCTCAGTCATGGTATTATATCTTTGTATTACATCACTAGCTCTATGTATTTTATGCTATTGATGCCCTTGTATGTGTGACATAGTCTATGACGAGAACTATAGGATGTGAACATTTGAGACTTAAGCGGTTGATGACTGATCTTGGGCCATAGACCGGTTTGTTTATGAGGTTACGCATATGCCAAGCCCCATATTGGGCTAAGTGGTATTGATTATGAGGTGATGCATGCATTAGTACCATTTTGGGCTATGTGATATTGATCATTGACTTAGACGCAATCAGTACTTAGGCAAGGACCTGTCCCTCCGAAGTCAGGTATTGACCGTGGGCATAGGCATAGGATGATATATGTGCTTGGGGTGAGGGACTTGTGTTAGGCACCCGTACAATGCTGAGTGTTGTTGTTGTCGTGCCTGAGGATCCTAGGGCCATTGTGCCAGGCACTGTATACATGTTGAGATTCGATATACTTGATTATTTAACTGCGACATAATTGATTCTGGCATGTTTGCTTGTCATGCAGCTACCAGGTTGTGATTCTCCCCTCTGGCTTATTGGTACTCGATGTCCTTATTTAATGTGTTTGACTTGGAATCAATGTTAAATTGATAATTATCATGTTTAGATTATTTTTGTGAAGGAATTTATGCCTTAGCCGCTATTCTTGGAAAGTATGCTTATGTTCATTCTACTGTGAATAGGTTGAATTTAATATTGCTTGAGCTACTTTTCTTTATCATTATTATTCCATTATTGTTGTATTTGGTCATTGAAAATGATTATTGGACCTTGCCAAGCTCGTCACTGCTTCAGCCAGAGGTTAGACTTGTTACTTATTGAGCACATGGGGTCGGTTGTACTCATACTGCACTCTGTACTTTATGTGCAGATCCAGGTACTGCTGAGAGGTGACTACTAGCCAGTGACATCAGTATTAGATTTTTGGAGATATAAAGGTAGCTATTGATTTTGTTTGCATGCCTTGAAGTCCCTACTTCCTTTATTTATGTTATTACTATTCTATCTTTCAAACAATTATATATTTTGGGTCAGACTCTGTATCTATGTGAGGTTCCGTAAAAGTTTGCTAATGAATTTGAAGTCTTATGGTGCCTAGGTAGGCTAACGTGTTTGAAGGCTATAGATAATCTTCACGGTGAGCTTGCTCACTGTGGTACAGACTTTTTGGGTTGTGCAATGCGTTAGGAAGTTGGTGGAATAATTTTTGTAGAACATGGTGTTTCTGTGGTCCATTATGTGATCACATAACTACACTACGGACCGCAGATCCGCCGTAGAGTGGAAGAGAAGAAAACCCAATTTTTGGAGGTCGTCTCGCGGTCAATTATGTGATAGCGTAATCATTTCGCGGGCCACACTTCCATCGTAGAACCAACATGAGAAAATTCCGAAGGGAGATTCCGCTATGCATTATGCGACCGCATAACTGTTCTGTGGACTACAAAATGGTAGCAGACTTGAACAGACCTGCCCAATTTTGGTGGTCACTTTT
Source organism: Nicotiana obtusifolia (assembly GCA_002018475.1). NCBI lineage: Eukaryota > Viridiplantae > Streptophyta > Magnoliopsida > Solanales > Solanaceae > Nicotiana > Nicotiana obtusifolia. The sequence goes on from MCJB01051919.1 coordinate 10,629, forward strand.
GCGGTCTCTTTCACGGACCGCAGACCTGATCTGTGGTGCACTTAGTGACAGCATAGTTGATTTCGAAGGGTCCATTTTGTATTTTTATAACCTGATCCTGTTCTAATAAAAAGACGGAAGGGGGTCATTTGAGATTTAAAAAAACCTGACGTTTTTAGAGAGAGGGAACGAACGAGATAGAGAAGGAAGGAGCTCCGACCACCCTACTCAATCATCTTGCTCAATTTTGAAGATTCAAGGGGGATAACACACTAGACCATCAACTATTCGGATAAGTCTTTGTCCTAAGCTATATCATGCAAATTGCTATGGGGTTTAGGTAAGCTGTGGAATAGGATAATGGGCCATGCATGTGGCAATAGGGGGTGGTACATGGGGTTGTTGAACTAATTACAAGTGGATTCTTGTTGAAATTGGTTATGGGATGAAGGAATTCCACCATAGAGACCATGTAGTCGAATGCACACCTAGTGCTTGATAAAATACCAAAATGGACAGAGCACATGAGCCCCTTCCTAATTATGGCTCAATTTTGTCATGTATCTAAATAGATTGAAGTTGCTAGGAATTTTGGAATGTTGTAGTAATCCAAGGAAAGCCCAAGTGAGGTACATTGACTAAACTCTCTCCGTAGATTCGGATTCGTCAAAATTCTCGTAAACGTCGATTATGTTTTGATCAAGTTCTAATTTCCGTTATTACTGTGTTCTTCTATGGTTAGCTGGTCCAAATGCCTATAATTTGATTCATATTCCGATCGTATAATACTATGCTCCTCTTTTATGCTTATCCTCAATGTGTTTTGAATTCTTATATGTCTGTGAGATGAAGATCTAATTTTTCTCAATGTTTCAAATATTCTTAAATGTTTTAAAATGATCCTTAAAAGGAAATGAAAGAATGAAAGTATGAACTGTGAAATGCAGCCGTCGTGCCAAGAATGGTGAATTACCTATGAGGCCATGAGTGCCACTGAAAATGAAAAAAAAAAGTTTGAACGGCTATGAAAAGTAAATGATTCTTTATTTGTCGTAAATTCTTATGGGAGTATCGTTAAGTTACAAAGGAAGGTTTTGCCATAAATACCCAAGCCTAAAACTACATGTGCCGATGTAGGAATTTATTGAGGGATAAACTTTTATTATGTTATGTTGAGATTATTCCGCTTAATTGGGTTGAGTTTAGTCAAGAGCTAGCAAAGACGATGTCGAACCACATGGCATTGCGGTGAGACGGCTTAGCCAATCAGGCAGAGATCGGATGCCATGTCGCACACATGGTGGTGTTGTGTTTCGATGTCAAGCCTCATACTTTGGTGTAGGACGGCTTAGCCGATCAGGCAGAGATCGGACTCCGTGCTATAAGCACGGTGGTGTATAGGGTATGAAAGATCTCCCAACCTAAAATATTGATTATTTCTTGAAGATTTACCTCACTCTTGACTTGTTGTTTTAATATTAATTGGTTTTCTCATTAATTGCATGTTCCTCTCCTTTTGTACCGTTACTCCATTCTTTGAGAGGGTGTTTATCTTTACATACTAGTACTATTCCATGTGTACTGACGTCCCTTTTGTTGGGGATGCTGCATCTTTAATGGATGCAGGTGCTTCCATAGTAGGCGACATTGATCAGTGATAGCGGTACACCCTCTTCTTAGCTAACTTTATGAGCCCCACTTCATATCAGGGTCTTGTGTATTTTTTTTTTTTGTGTATAGTGTTTTAAGGTATAGCTGGGGCTTGTCGCCGACACTATCATATTGCTCTTTTGTATCAGTTAGAGGCACCATAGACATAGTTTGAGTTGTATTTTCATTTAGGAAAGTCAAACTAGAAATGCTATACTTGTAACACATGTTTCCACTCTTAAACTATGAATGTGTAATGTATTTTGGAACTGTAAATGATGTTTCTAAAAGAAATGGAATTGGTGTTGCACATGTCGCTCTTTCATTGTCTAACTTGTGATATCCTTCTTCGCATTATTCATGGGTAAGGTTGGTAGAAAGCATCAAGTAAGCTTGCTTGACTGGGGTATCTCGATTTAGCGCCGGTCGCGCTCCCCATGGTCAGGGCGTGACAATCTATAATTCTGTAGCGGTCATCTACTAAGTGACACCAGATCATGGAATGGTTTTTAGTTGTAAAATTGTTGTTGACTTCGGTTATTTATGGTTATTTTGTTGTTGAAACTATTAAATTATGTTATTTGAGTTTATTGACGTTATTTGATTATTGGTTGCCTAGCAAGGTGTTAGGCGTCATCACGACTCTGGTGGGTGTTTGGGTCTTAACTCTAGCTTCTTCTGATCTCCAACATAGCGCATATTTATGGAACATCTCAGTTGACTTCTATATTATCTTAGTTAGGTAACACCTATCGTGTATGATGTCGGTATTGAAACTGAATCAATCCATGAAGTCTTGTGCCAGATCAATCCACTAAGCCACTTACGAGGATCTTGTTGTGCATACCAAGTGAGAGCTTCACAAGATAAACTTCTTATGAACAACTTCATTCTTATGTTCTCATATCTCCCTACTCCTAACAATTTGTCACAATAAGCCCTCAAATGTGTATGGGGATCACCCTTTCCGTCGAATGTATCAAACTTTTGTGGCTCGTACTCTATGGGGAGTCAACATTCGGATGAAAACACAAATCCTCATGTTCAATGCTTTTGCTTCCCCTTGATGTTTGGAGGGTTCTCATTACTTCCTTAAGATTATGGATCTCCTTTGCTAACATATCATCCGCCTTTGACTTCGCATCCTTCTCCATTTCTTCATATTGATATATCTCGTGCTGGAACTTGACTGATATTGGGTTAGAAAATACACTGGAAGAACACTTTGCATGTTACGAATAGAAATATGTGCCCTTGATATATGTTGGGTGACTGGATAAGCTTGAAATATAGGGGTATTTTGGACCGAAGGTGGCAGAGGGTTGTAAGGGGTATTGACGGGTGGTTGATTTGGTGGATTTGCGGAAGTATAAGAAGTGCTAATAGGTGGTTGACTTTGTAGATTCACGGCTGGTGGGTTTGAAGAAAGTGCATAGGGAGTGTTGGCAGGTGGTGGTTTTTGTGTGATTTGCAAGAGTGACTGGTGGTAGATTGTTGTTGATAAAAAGAGGATCTTGTGGTGGAAAGTGGTCAGGAATTGGTGAATCAAGCGATGGAAAGCAAGGTGGGTTTGGTATGGTATTTCTAGGTTCTGGAGATGGAGTAGAAGTGTGATAGCCAAATTGGTCAAGTCCCTCATTCGATTCATTTCTCCTCGTAGATCCTCAATCTCTTGTTGCAAGCAGGCAATATGTTTGTCATGTTGAGTGATAGTTCTATCTTTTGAAGTTCCAGAAGGGTTATTAGGATTCACAATATTTTTTCCAAACCAATTGGATCAGATGTAGAGGGATAAGACATGGAAGTTCTTCTTCCTTGGATCGCCCAACTACGTTGAGGCAATGCTGACGTGTTTGACCTTGTGAAGTAGGGGTGATCAGCTAGGTCAGTAGTCAACATGAATCAACGTTTCTTTTGGGAGTAATCAAAAATAAAATTAGCACAAAAAAACAAAGATAATGTTAGATTAAGGTAAGAAAGTACCAAGTCAAATAGGTCATGTCGTAAATAGATCACATAGCAAGTAAAGTCGATAACAAATAAATTGTAACGTAACAGATTCATCCCGTCCTAATATGCAAATGACCTCTTTGTTTCAGAGGTAGGCGTAACGTATATTTGAAGGTAAGTGTGCCATAATATATCATTCCATTGCTCTTACTTGATTATATAAAATATTTCCCAAATATAATTTATAATGGTCGTGTAGATATATTACATACCAAATGAGGAAAATAATAATATAAAAGTACTACTTAGTCTGACAAACAATATATAATTCTTTGTATGCGTTGTTCCAGTTGATGATGTCAATTATTACTTGTAAGTTGTTGATCCAGACTTGAAATTTTCATACATTTTATAGAATTAGTCATACTCATCCACCTAAAATTTAATCAAGTACAGCGAATGTCCATATTTAGACACAGTTGCCCTTCAAATAAGCACACAGATCATGATAAAATGTCGCCTGGGATCGTGTACCCACTTGAACATTTGAGATAAGGTCAACTAAGGACTTAAAACACCAAGAGTGTTAAGCCTCCTATTTCAATGATATGATGAATGTTCTTAAAAGAGGGTGTTGTTTTCTGTCTTTTTTGGGTAGACTAGAGTTGGCTTCATATGACACAAGGCTTTCAAAGGTAACCACTTGAGAGTGAAGTTCGTGACCGTCGACTGCACCACTAATCGGCTAAATACACATAATAATTTTAACTAAAGGGTGTTTTAGTAGTGCACAATCGCAAACTACATAACGGCTTAAGTGTGTGATTGTGTGAATTTTTCAGTAGTCGAAGAAATGAAACGGAATGACAGTTTATATCAAAGTATTAACCTATAGATAGTTTATATCAAAACAAAATAATAATGGCATTAAAACAATTTAAAATCAAATAAAGAAAGCATACAAGCCTCAAGTAAACTAAGCTCGTTATGGTTAGAAATAAGTCCCCAGCGGAGTTACCATGTTGTTATATCCTATATTAAACTTGTTAAAATAAAGTACAACATATAGATAATTCCGAGTTTGATTAAGGTTATGGAGTCGTCACCAAATTATTGTAAAGGTGAATTAGGATACTTGAATTAATTAAAGTAGTGTAGTAAAGTATAACTCCGTTAATGATCTGCTTTACCTAAAGATTCTAGGTAAGGGTTCAATTAATCTAAATGGAAAGATTTTAAGACACTTTTAAGATCCATTTTAAAATGGTTAACCGACCGGATTAATGTTAATTAACTAAGGCTAAGTGTCAATTTTGATGAAATAAGATAAGTTAAGAAAATATTTTTAACTTGCAATCAAATGGGTGTGAGAATGATTTTGTACTCGGAAAAGCTTTCGTTTTGAACATATATACTTAAAGATGTTTACTGACTTTAAAACTAATCTCGATTTGAAGTATACAATATAAACCAATAAAATAGTTAAGATAATAATTTTTTTCAGAAAGCAAATGACAAGCAATCAACTACTTTTAAACCGTCTTGACCATCTAAAAGTAGCTATTAAGGTCTAATTATTGATTTTAGCTTTAACTAGGTGTACATGTTTGTATGATAAATAAATACTCACAATTATTAATCAAAGAAAAGATCCTTAATCACCAAATGAAGCTTAGTAATGACAAATTTAGATTCAAACATCAGCCACATAGCAGATAATGAAATGTGTTACACCCCGTACTTATATGGTGTCGTATATTAAGTAAATGACTTTCTAAGCATGATTTAAATGAGTTTAACGTCATAATATGACTTTATATGCTTTTTGAATATAGAATATAATGTTTAGGAAAAATCGAATTTAAGTTGCAGAAAAACCAAGAATTTGCCTTGTAATAAAACTTTTTGAGCAATATATTTCATATGTTATATGAGGTATTTTGAGGACATATTATATACCAAATTGAATTCTTGGAATGTAGTTTCCAACTCTCTTTACCGTTCGGTCATACAACGCCCAGATAAAGAGATAGAGCGTCGGAAGAAGGGCAGGTGAAGCACGTATGTGGTTGACATTTCAACCTTACTATAAATAGAAGACTCAGTCTTCTTTTTCCTCATTTTCCCGAAAATTCACACACAAGAAGAGCTTCATACATCTCCAAGAAGTTCCTTAGGTTTTTAAAGCAAGTCCATTATCCGCAACTCAAAATCAAGAAGCGAACACATCAACGCGATTCTTATGACATAGGTAAGACTTTGTTGTTCTCGTTTCTCCGCATAATACAAGTTTTGGGAAGAGATTTATGGCTAAGCAAGCTTGTCTCCACTTTATTTTAGCTATACAAGCATAACTAAGGGTGTGGATCAAAGGGAACAAGGTTTGGAAGCAAGAACACAAGAGGTGTGTCGGGTTTTCATTTCGTTTTGGGCATGATTTGGTTTAGCTACGTTCTATCCTTTCTTCTTGATCTTTTAAGAGTTGTTCAAGAGAAATTTTAGAAGGTATTGTATCCTTGTATAGTATTCAATTCCATGAGTGATATGGAAGAAACTAGTTTAGGTTGGAACTTCAAAACACAAGAAAAACAAGAAGGGCGAATAGCCTATTTGGCCTATGCCATTTGGACTTCTATTTGTTCCATTCTTTTAATGTTTTTATGTATACCTAACCCCTATATGATTATAATAGCTTCATTTTAGGATTATATAGTCTTAATTATCATCTGTTCATTCTTACATTATCCCTAAATCATATCTAGACTTTCATGTCATAAGCTAGCCACTATGAGCCGACATTACGTTCATAATTCCGTTTTGTTGATTGTTTGACACTACAGTGGATAACTAGACCCACTTTAGTTTTATGCAATCATCTTTTTCGGGTATCCATTCCCGTGTACATTATGATGCCTGCTACGTTTTTTGGGGGGGGGAGGGGGATCATCCAGTTTTAGGTGAAACTGTGCCGAAATTTTTGTAAATTCGAAGAGTTGAAATTTTTTTAAGTTCCTTGGTTCTAAATTGATTCTAGAAGTATCCTAATGAGTTAATTAGCCTTAGTATCTCATTTACATTATCAGGTTTTTTCTAAAATGGGTATAGACTCCTCCGTCCAACTTTTGGACGGCGAGCGTTAGATTACGTTTGTGATTCCGTTTATGGTTTCTTTCATGATCTCTTGAGTAGATATGATGCTGCCACATGTGTTATACCTCATACATGCTTACATTGATTATGCTGGGGGGATATAGTCGACAACGCCAACGAGGCCTATTTATTATATGCTGCGGGACATAGCACTTAACACCAGTCAGACCTATTGATTATATATTTACCTGTTGTGGGATATAACCCATTACGCCAGTCAGGCATGTTATATACATGTATATAGCTACAATTTGCATTGCATAACTATACATGGGGCTAGTTCAGATGTATAGTTACCTAATTGGGAGGATATAACTCATAATGCCAGACAGGTACCAGTTCAGATAGTAGTTCAGTTTCAGCATAGTTTTAGCTTAAACTTCGGTTCTGCTCAAGATCATTTGCTAGTTCAGACTCTGGTTTAGCTTTATATTCAGATTTCCAGCTTACAATCATACTTTAATATGCTTTCATATGCTTTACACCATGCATACTTTGTACATATCGTACTCACCTCCCTTACGGGGCGTTGCTTTTCATGCCGCTCAGGTACAGATAGATCAGCGCTTGAGCCACATCAGTAGGCCGTCCACCAACTGTTAGAGTCACTTTGCTTGCTCCCGGAGTTACTTATCTTTTGGTATGTGTACAGTCAGCTAGTTTTTGTTTGGCGAGGCCCTGTCCCGTTAAGTACTTATTCAGTTCAGCAGTCCTAGAGGCCTGTAGATATGCACCTGTGCATTTAGTACGTTTTTATTTGTCAGCTTGTGTTAGCCTTGTCGTCTTTCCAGATTGTACCTTTCTTATTCAGCTGTGCTTATACTTTTTTGGTTTATCAGTTATATTCATGATTAGTAGATTATCAACGGGTTTAGTAATGATCCGCACTTAGTGTTGATTATTCATCGCGGCCCTAGACTGGGTCGTGACAAAATGTTAGTCACATAAACAAGTACACAAGACAAGCAAAAATGAAATAGTCAAGAGCTATGTCAGCTCGCAGTAGATTTTATCTTCTGTAATTTTGTTACCTAGACAATGTGGAAGCGGCATCGTTGAGTCTTAAAGTGAAACTTTTCGGCTTTAGTATTCGTGCAAAAAATAGACAAGAAAATAAAATGAGGTAAAGTAAGTAAATCTGCTTCTTTATTGAATAGTACAAGTATAATAGACAAAGTAGGAGATAACATAACTTATAAACTTTGGACTAAGCAGATTGTTAACAATATGCTTTAAAGTAGTGCTCTATGCTAGGAGACAAACATTTACAGCTATGATTTATGCTAACATAATACTTTTCAGAGTCCAACCATTAAACTAGACATAAAGCCTTTCTGAAACTCATATTTTCTACACTTAAAAAGGAACATCTTGAATAAAACATTGATTCTCCTAGTACATGTGTATTAATAGAAAAAAAGGCATGACACATGAACTAGCGACGAGGTGACTAGTGACACATATAATTGGGTCAATAAAGAATAACATAAAGGCACAGATAAAACACCCATGGTGTTTTACCAGAGGAGGTACCAGATCTAGCAGCTAGAAAAGAAGAAATAGGCATGAGATGAATGAAGACGGTAAAATAACAAGATTCATGAATCTGTTATATATATGGAAGGGGAATCAATATTCACTTTGACTACGGGTGATCTTCAATTATTAATGTAACCGTTACAATGAAATTTTACAATGGGAAATCAAGGCAACTAATGCCATTAACGAGACAGAATTAAGTAGGAAAACCATTACAATTGTATATCCTTATATAAGGACTCATACCTCATTTTGTACAATCATCTGAATATCTCTAAATATATGCAACTAGTCTTTTTTTTTTTTTAATTCAAGAGTCCAATCCGCAATTCTTTGGGAAATTAGCAATCAACAATAAGCTTTATTTCCTTGCTTATTATTTTCATTATTTTTCTTATTTTTGTATTACCGAGAAAGCGAAGTAATTTTGGTTACTAGTAATCCGATTTTTCTTTATACTAGTTTTGTCCATAAAAACTTTTTTTGGGTTAAACAAATTGATTCCTTTACCGGGAATCTGATAGTCTGTTCACCTTTCAAATTTTTTTTAGAAACAAATTATGTCTACTGCTAACGAAATTGATCAGGTGAATCAGCAAGGTGGAACACCACCACGTCACACACCCACGACACGTGAATGAAGCACTTCGAGCTTTTGCAAGTGGATTGTCAAACACTGCACAAACTCCACCACCAGTAAATACCACCTTGGAAAATCCACGTTCAGGGCTTGACAATTCTGGAAGGGGAGAAATACCAAATGAGTCCAGAGATGGAGGATCAAGTACATCGAATAATTCCAATTTACAAAGTTTAGTACTAACTTTGTAAAAATAGCTCCAGGACAAAACCGATCATATAAAGCAAATACCCGGCGTGCCTCTTGTAATCAAGGGTGTGAATATTGACAAATATTCACAATAGCCCTGAGAGCCAAGTGCATCACCTTTACCAATTCCAAAAAAGTTTAAAATGCCTGATATCCCTAAATATGATGGGACATCTGACCCACAAGATCATGTTACTGCATCACCATAGGGGTAAAAGGCAATAATTTAACCAAGTAGGAAATTGAATCGGTCTTGGTCAAGAAGTTTTGACGTTAACATGGTACTCACTCTTACCTGAAAAATCTGTTGACTCTTTTGTTGAGCTTGCAGACATTCATAAAAGTATATTCGGAGGCCCAACAAGTAGAAAAACAGATAGAAGATATCTTCAAAGTTAAACAGGCAAGTACATAATTGCTTAGGGAGTTCATAGATAGATTCAAAAGTGAGAAGATGATATTTCCTCGAGTACCTGATAATTGGGCAGCTATGTTATTCACAAGTAATTTGAATGAAAAAAGTTCAGAAGCCACGAGGAGGTTGAAAGAGAGTTTTCAGGAGTTTCCTGCAACTACTTGGAATGATGTATATAATCGATACAGCATGAAGATGCGAATAGAAGAAGACAGGGTTACTCAGCCAAAGGTAGAATAAAGTTCAGGATCTAGACGTTCGGAATCGGAGAGAGGGTCTGGCAAGCACAGGTACGAGCCCTACATGGGACCTGCAAGATGAGATTCCCGATCTAAACAAGAAAATGCACGGTTCAGTTCAAGATCAAGACAAAAGGAGAGGAGTTCTTCCTCTCGATTCAATAGGGAATGAGACACATGAGGCAATGAGTCGAACTCTCAAGCAAAAATATGAGATTACAGTTTGAACGTCAGCTCTTCCGAATTGGTGGATATTTTGAGAGGAAAGAGCGACAAGGTACGATGGTCGAAAGAAATGAGGTCAGTTCCTATCAAAAGGAATCTGAAATTCTGGTGCGAGTTTCATAGTGATCATGGCCATAGGACAGTAGATTGCAGGCTCTTATTGGGGGGAAGTCAAATATATACTAAAGCAAGGCTATCTCACTAATCTGTTTAGTGAGAAAGGAAAACAATCTTACATAAAAAACAGGCAAGAACCACCAAAGCCCCCATCTCCAAAAGGAACAGTAAACGTCGTAACTGGAGGAAGGGGGGGGGGGAAGAAGTTAATGGGGTAATGTACATGGCCACAAAAAAGACATCAAAGGTTACTGTCACCTGCAGGAAATAGGTTTGACAAGTTTTGGAAGGAGACAATATAATGTTCGATGACAAAGACGCGGATGGCTTGAGGATTTCTCACAACGATGTACTGGTAATAGCTTTACTTGTACGTGATAGTAACTTTAAACGAGTTTTGATTGACCCGGGTAGCTTAGTAACATAATTCTATTGAGAGTGATAAATGAAATGCAAGCGAATGATAGAACAATACCAAAAGCATGATCTTTTTATTTAGGTTCGATAATTCAAGCGTCGTCACGAAAGGGAAGTCATATTAGCTACATTTTGCAGAAGGTGTCATAAAAGACACTAAGTTCCTTGTAATAGATGCGGACATGGCCTTTAATATAATCTTGGGAAGGCCATGGATTCATGATATGGATGCGGTCCCGTCGACGTTGCATAAAGTCATCAAGTTCCTATCACAGTGGGGAATCCGACAAAATCCGGGAGATTAATAGGCATCATGAAATATTAATTCAGCGGTGCTCCCAAATACAACATCCGACGACGGAGGAGGGAAATAGCAATTAAAGAACTCAGTTGAGAATAATTCAACTTACACCTCAACTGAAAGTCCGAGAGGTCAAGCTTATATGGATTCAAGGCCATATATGATTCAAGAACCAGAGAAAAATGAGAATATCAAAACAACCACGGAGGAGCTTGAAGCTGTAATATTGTTTGTCCACTGGCCTGACATAAAAGTTTATATCGGATCAAACTTGATCCCGAAAATGAAAGGCAAGTTAATTGAATTCTTACATGCTAATGCAGATTGCTTTGCTTGGTCGCATTCAGATATGACGCGTATACCACCGGAGGTAATGACTCACAAGCTGAATGAGGACCCATTGCACCCACCTATCAGACAGAAGAAAATAATGCAAGGAGCATTTAAAAATCAAGTAATCCATGACGAGGTACAAAAACATCCAAAAATTGGTTTAATATAAGAGGTAAAGTACCCTGACTGGTTAGCTAATACTGTCGTGGTTCAAAAGAAAAGGGAAGTGGCGAGTTTGTGTAGATTATACTGATTTAAATAAGGCTTTCCCTAAAGATTCATTTCCACCCGTATATAGACTAGTTAATTGATTCTACCGCAAGTCATGAACTTTTAAGTTTCTTAGATGCCTATTCTAGTTATAATTAGATAAAAACAAACCCTTCAGATGAGGAAAAGACCTCTTTATCACAGACAAGGGGACTTACTATTACAAAGTCATGCCATTTTGCTTGAAAAATGGTGGAACAACGTACAGAGATTGGTGATCAAAATATTTCAAGAACACATGGGAAAAACCACAGAGGTCTACATAGATGATATGTTGGTCAAGCCAACACAGGCTGGGTACCATTTCCAACATTTGACTGAAACCTTCAAAATTCTCCGCAAGTACAACATGAAGATGAACCCGGAAAAATGCGCCTTTGGCATTTTTTCAGGTAAAATTTTTAGGTTTTCTTATTTCTAACAAAGGTAATGAAGTAAATACCGTGCAGATCAAAGGAATTGAGGAAATACCTGATGTACTCACGAGCAAGAAAGAAGGACATAGATTACCAAGTCAAGTAGAAGCTCTGGGAGGTTTATATCCAACTCTTCGAAAAAATGTTTTAAATTCTTTTCAGTATTCAAAAAGCAAAGCCAATTTGAATGGACTGATTAATGTCAACAAGCTCTCAAGGATTTAAAGTATACTTGTCAAAATCATCCATGTTAGCAAAGCCAAGGGACGGGGAAAGATTGCTCATTTACCTTGTTGTGTTAGAAGTGGTGGTAAGAGCGGTACTGGAATATGAATACAAAGGTAAGTAATCTCCAATCGATTATGTTAGAAAATCCTTATTAGATGATGAGACATGGTATCCCCATTTAGAGAAACTTGCATTAGCTTTAATCATGGCATCAAGGAAGTTACGACCTTACTTTCAGTGTCATCCTATTTTTGTTATAACTGCTTTTCCACTAAGGAATATATTACACAGGCAAGAATTGTCAAGAAGATTAGCTAAATAGGCTATAGAACTTAGCGAGTATGATATTATATATCAGCCTAGAACTACCATAAAATTTCAGGTGTTAGCGGATTTCGTAGCAAATTTTAGCTCGAATCTGATTCCCGAAGCAGAGAAAGAGTTGCGAGTGTTCACCAAGGCTAATTCGAGGGACTTTGACCTTGTTTATTGACTGTTCTTTAAATGTTAATGGAGTAGATTTATGAATTGTTTAATTACACCTTCAGGAGAAGTCATAAGACAGGCAATAAAATGTTATCCAATTGCTAACGATGAGGTAGAGTATGAAGTTGTGATTGCAGGTTTGGAGCTCGCGAGAGAGCTTGGTATTGAACAAATCATAATCAAAAGTGACTCAAGAGAAAAAACGAATGAAGCAATACCTAGAAAAGGTACGAGAATTGCTGAGACGGTTCCACACATGGAAAGCTGTACTAATACCTAGAGAGGAAAATGCAAAAGCGGACGGATTGGTAAATCCCGCATTCGTGGCGGATGCGACAAATGCAGAAAATGCAGTTATAGTACACTTGTTTCATTTAGTCCTCGACCCAGCTAAACATGAGGTAGATTCAATAATTTAATGTGGGATTAGAGAAACGAGTTTGTGAACATTTTGCAGCATGAAATTTTGCCTGGGGATAAGAAGAAATCCCGATTGCTACAGTTGAAAGCTGCTCAATATTGCCTGATAGGAGGGAATTTATATCGGAAAATGTTTGGTGGACCTTTAGCACAGTGCCTTGGACCTTCACAAACAAAATATGTAATGAGAGAAGTACATGAGGGGCACTGTGGTAATTATGTAGGGGTAAGATCGTTGGTAAAACACTAATAAGAGCAGGATATTATTGGCCAAAATAGAAGATGAAGCAGAAAATTTCATAGCAAAGTGCCAACGATATTCTAATGATATGCATCGACCGGCATAATTGCTACATTCAATTATATCACCGTGGACATTCATGAAATGGGGGATGAATATCGCAGGTTCATTGCCTCGAGCTAGGAGAAAGGTACAATTTTTGTTAATTCTAACGGATTATCTCAAAATGGATAGAAGAAGCTGCCTTTAAATAGGTACGAGAAAAGGAAATTATGGACTTCATTTGGAGAAATATAATATATTGATTTGGAGTCCCAAAGGAAATCGTTTGTGATAATGGGCCGCAATTCATAGGTGCGAAAGTTACCGATTTTTTCAAATGTTGGAAGATTAGACGAATTAATTCGGCACCTTATCACCCCGTAGCTAACAAACAAGCTGAGTCGACAAATAAGGTCCTCATCAACAACCTAAGGAAGCGATTGGAGAATCAAAAGGCAAGTAGTCAGAAGTACTACTGGGGTATTATGGGATTACCAAACGACGGCAAAGATAAGCACGGGTGAAACCCCATTTTTGCTAGTATATGGAACTGAAGCTTTAGTTCCACTGGAGATAGGGGAACCGAGCACAAGGTGCGCGCATACAAATGAAGTGACAAACGAAGAAGAACTTTGTGTAAACTTGGATTTCATAGAAGAAAGAAGAGAAGCAACATTAATTCGGATGGAGGCTCAAAACCAAATGATTGAACGACACTATAATAGGAAGGCGAACTTGAGGTATTTCAAAATTGGGGACTTTGTCCTCAAAAAATTGTTTCGGCCAACACAAGCGGCAAACGCCGGAAAGCTGAGTCCAAATTGAGAGGGCCCATATAGAGTAAAAGACATTGCTAGAAAAGGAGCGTATGAGTTGGAAACTATGGACGCAAGGTGTTACCATCCCTTAGAATGCAGTCCCTTCGAAGAAGTATTACTTTTGAAGAAGTTAATACCCACGGTGACGTATCGTAGAAGTTCATTTTTTACTTTATTCATTTAAATTTTACTAACCATTTTAGATGATAGGCAAAAATCTAGACCGTACCAGATGATGACATTAGACCTTAAAGACACGCGGAATACTTAATTATTCCCAATTTATGTTACAACAATTTTGATGGCAAGGGTTAAGCAGTCATCATCTAAAAAGTTACCTCCGAGTCCCATGTGTATTTCCTTTTCAGGGAAAGGACCAAAGAAAGGAGTTGATCCAGTGTTCGAGACCTCATACTTCAATGCTCAAACACTGGGGGGACTACGCATATAGAAGAGTGCATAAGGAAATAAGATGTACACCACAATAGCATAGTGTATCCAAGGAAAAAACTTGAAGAAAATGTCAAATTTTCAAAGTGTTCAAGCTTGCAGAAAGAATAGGCAGTAAAGAGTTGAAAAACCTACAGAATACTCACACGAGCTTCTAGGTTAAGGCCATATATTTAATCATAGAAAAATGTACCCATACTTGTAAACCTACTATAAAGAAAGCAGTTGTGAAAATGTAGTACATGAATATTATTTGAAAGTTCAAAAATAAGAGTTCATCAAATTACTTCTTATTTCATATCATTGAACCAATATGAAGATGAGACGTCATCTTTATTAGTGTTGTTAATATAAAAAGCCCTTTTTTTTAATAAAAATACCTGTGCATATTAAAGATACGGTCTATTAAATCATTTATAATGCAAGTATAAGCTTCAAAAGTTAAAGATTTAAAAAGCATAGTATGCAACAAAAAGATATTTATATCAATATCCTACAAACACGGAAGGAAAAACTTCCCAAAACCACTTAGAAACAACAAAAAGAAGTTTTAGCAAAAACCAACACAAGTCACTTATAAGACAAAGAGTAAAAACTAAGGAGCATCATTCACGAGGGTAGAGGGATCAACTTGAGAAGACAAATGTTGAGTATCAGCTTCCCTAGGAGTAAATCCATCTCCATCACTTTTGGAACTTTCATCCTCGGTTGTTGAGAAGCTATGACATTGCTGAGTTTGGTCAATCGCTTCCTTAGCCTTTTCAATCTCATCATTAAGTTCAAAAAACCTACTGGTTAGCTTCGAGTAAAGTCTCGAGATGGGTGTTAAAGAAAAGCCAGCTAACATAAAGTGTTAACTTGTCTACAAGAGCTTCTTAATCCTTCTCCAGCTGCTGTATCTCAACCTGCAAGTCTTCTTTTTCAGCTTCCGAAGCTTCATAGGATGCCTTCAAAGGTACGAGAGAACTCTCAAGAAATTGGATCTTGTCAGGTGAGGTATGGAGATCTTCTTGAGCTTGGGTGAGCATCTACACCAAATCACTCGCATACATATCCTTCTTATTTAGAAGCTCTTTCAAGCTTCTAATCTCTTCAGTTGCCTTTGAGTGCTGCTCAGCAAAAGGAAGATTCCATTTTGTTCTTGTCCGTTTCAACTTGATTGGAAGAAACCTTCAATACCGCTAATTCGGCGGTGGTTATCTTCAATTATTGCTCCAAAGCTCCTTTTTCCTCAGTAAGAACATCCTTTTCAAGTTAAAGGCTTTCGAATTGTTCTTTCCAATTATGAGCCTCGATGCGCAGTTCAACACTTGTTGATCAGTCCAAGGAATCCCTCCTCATGAGCTTCGTACTTGTCAAATTGATCTGTAAAAAGACAAGGGAGGAGAGTTATAAACATGAAAGAAAAGGAAGGAATATAAAGAGAATGGGAATATACCTTGGGGCAGAGTGAATAATATCATTTATCAAAGTCAAGGAGCTATAGGACTCGAGTTTCTTCCTTTTCATGGGGCCAATCAATGGCTTCAACCATACAACAGCTCGACTTGATTTCTTTAATAGATTCCCACCTTCGGGGACTTCAATAAATACTTTCTTCATGCCCTGTCTACCGCTAGAAAGCCTGGCTTCTTCACAAGAAGCAGTGGTAGGGACAACAACCGGGCAGCTATAGGTAAGGGAGCCGCAAAAATGTGAGGATTAACAGCAGTGGTAACTGCAGCCATCAGAAGACAGGCAAATGGTGGCTCCTCTGAAACGGGGCAAAAATCTTCTTCACCCTTAAATCCTTAGGCAAAAAGTCTATCAACAGGACTTGAGGGGGGATTATCAGAATGACTAATATCATCATCAGAGATGTCCAAGTGGACACTCTCTGGCTCATCAGCAAGATTAAAAGGCATAGAGCCTGGAGGGGTGGTCTTGAGAAACAATGGCTTCATCATCCAAAACCACGTGCCTTCTGACTCGTGGCAACAACAACAATAACAACAACAACAAACCCAATGCAATCCCACGTGTGGGGTCTAGGGACGGTAGTGTGTACGCAGACCCTACCCCTACCTTATGAAGGAAGAGAGGATGTTTCTAATAGACCTAGGCTCAAGAATAGTGACAAGGACACAATAAAACAACATTAACAATGGCAAGGAAATAAGATAAAAGAAACAAATAGCACATTATGTAATAGCTGAGAACTAGGGATATGACGCTATGAGAGAAGTGCAAAAACAACAGGCAATAATGCCAAATCGTTTATTCAGCAAGGAAATTGGAATAGGAGAATACAAGACTAGTACTAGTACTACTAATGTGACTATAAGAGACTCTCGACTACCTGTCAACCCACAACCCTAATCCTCGACCTCCACACCTCCCTATCGAGGGTCATGTGCTCGGTAAGTTGAAGTAGAGCCATGTCCTGCCTAATTACCTCTCCCCAGTACTTCCTAGGTCTCCCTCTACCTCTCCTCTAACCCGCTATGTTCAACCTTTCGCATCTCCTCACCGGGGCATCGATGTCTCTCCTCTTTACATGCCCAAACCATCTCAGCCTCGATTCCCACAACTTGTCTTCCACAGGGGCCACACCCACCTTGTCCTTAATAACTTTATTCCCAATCTGATCCTTCCTGGTATGCCCACACATCCATCTCAACATCCTCATCTCTGCTACTTTCATCTTCTGAACATGAGATTTCTTGACTGGCCAACACTCGGCTTCATACAACATAGTCGGCCTAACTGCCATTTTGTAGAACTTGCCCTTAAGACTTGCTGGCACATTCATATCCCACAAAACACCAGAAGCAAGCCTCCATTTCATCCACCCCACTCCAACACGATGTGTAGCATCCTCGTCAATCTCCTCGTTCCCCTGAATAACAAACCCAAGATATTTAGCACAATGTCATCTGCAAATAACATACACCGTGGCACCTCCCCCTGAATGTGGCGCGTCAGCACGCCCATCGCCAGGGCAAATAAAAATGGCTAAGAGCTGAACCTTGATGTAACCCCATCATCACAAGAGCCTTCTGACTCGTGGCTTCCTTGCTAAAGAACCTTCTTGATTATCTTCTTCTTCTTCTTCTGAGCCACGGGCTTCAGCATTCTTCCTCTTAGAGGAAGATACACTTAGAATTTATTCATGTGCAGAGCTAACAAAAGCCTTGTAGAGGGAACGAAAGTGGGGCTGATACCACGAATGGCAAATCCTAGAAGAAGCAAAAGCAAAAGGGATCAAAGGAAAAGAAAAGAATGAATAAAGGGAAAAGAGACCATGGGAACAAAAATATACCGTGGGTCTTCACTTTCCATCCAAATTTTTGAGAAAGAAATTTCCAAGATCTCTTATTCATGGGAGCAGCAGTCAACATTTTCTCGACCCAATCACGGAAGTCAGGGATTTCTGTGAAAACTTCCATGGTTGGTGAAAAATAAACGTAAACTTATGTGAGAAAAATTGAAATGTCAAGAGAAACAAAGAAATAGGGAAACATACTCACGTGCAAAGTTCCACTTCTCGAGGAAGGGCATAGTCTTATCACCCACTAAGTCATAAGTGGGCAGCTACAAACCGGGCATACCAGCCATGGTCACGGTCATCCTCGGGGCTGACTAAAACTCTCTTACTTCTTGTCACAGGAGAAAAAATACCCTCGCAAAAGAGCTTTAGGGAGTACAGATGGAGTAAGTGAGGAAAAGTAAAAGGAGCAGAAACCAAACTTGACAAATAACGAAGGCAAGCAACTTCCCTCCATACAATCGGACCTATTTGACCAAGACAGACATTGAAATAGCGACAAAGTTCAATGATTACGGGGTCAATAGGATGGTTAAACCCTAAAGTGAAAGGGTAGGCATAAACAAAAGAATAGCCTTCATGGTAAGAAGTAAATCTATCATTAGCACTAGGGGTCATCACTGGGAAATCATGTCTCCAATGGCATTCACGACGTACCAAGGCAAGGAGGCCAGGGGTGATCAAACTAGGGTAATGACCAGCAGGGATAAAAGATGTTATGGAAGAAACTTGTTTTCTCATAGCATCACAGTCATATATGAAGGAAAATTCTTGAGGAATAATCTCAGATACAATAGGTTCTTGCATAGGTTCATTGTGATCTCTTCCTCTAGAGGAAGACCTAGGGTTTATGAAGATCTAGCTATGGAGGAGGAAGGTTTGGCTGTACCACTCTGAGAAGGGGTAGAACTACGAGTAGATAAAGAACCTAGGCTACGTAGTCTACCACCTCTTCTACTCATAGTGGGGGCAGAAGAGGGGGGAGTTCATCAACAATCACTACCTTACGAGGGTCTGATGATGAAGAAGGGTTTGAAGATCGAGAAGACATCTTTAATGGGAAAGATACAGAGAAAGAATAATAACTGCAAGAGAAGTTAAAGTATGAATTCAAGAAAGAAGAAGGGAATTTTTAAAGTTAGGTATAATAAGGTATCTATAGGGAAAAATAACCGTCATCAGAGACTCTCATTATGAACTGTCATCATGGAATCATCACTCCGTGATTGATGCACCCACCGAAAAACCCTAAAAAGGCTCTGAAAATTGCAAAACCAATTGCAACGAGACATGTGTCCTGGGCATTAAATAGACGTGGTGTATTTCTCATCGTTTCTGAAGAAGGAATTATGATAGTTGGGAACAGATGGCAAGACATTCCCGTCATAAAACTTACCACTTCCCGAATTTTCAGTTGAGAATATTCAAAAAGTTGGGGGACTATCTATATTGGTGAACGGACAACCAAGGCAATTAATGCCATTAACGAGTCAGAATTAAGTTGGGAAACTGTTACGATTGTATATCCTTATATAAGGACACATACCTCATTTTGTACAATCATATGAATATTTCTAAATATATGCGATTAGTCTTTTACTTTATTTGATTCAAGAGTCTAATCCAAAATTCTGGAAGAAATTAGCAATCAACAATGAGCTTTCTTTCCTTTACTTATTATTTCCAGTATCTTCTTCCTTATTTTTGTGTTACCAAGAAAGTGAAGTAATTTTGGTTATCAGTAGCTTGATTTTTCTTAATACTAGCTTTGACCATAAAAACTATTTTTGAGTGAAACAACATCAAAATTCCGAAAGAACTTGTACACCATAATACTATCACGACCCAACTCACATCGGAGCAGTGACGGCGCCTAACACTACTTACGAGGCAAGCCAACGGGAACATAATAACTTAACATTTGAATAAAACAATGTAATAAACTCAACAACGGGTATATTATAAATATCTGACAAAAATAATTGAAATACTGTTAGTGTCAATGAGTACATGAACACTATCGAGTAACAAAACATAAACACATTACATAGCACAAATTTCTGAGTAATAGAACAATACTGAAACAAATATAGGGAAAGAGAGTCAAGGTCAGCGGACATCATAATAGCTACCTTGAAGTTTCCAAGCATTGGTACAAGCACATATCTAGCAATCACCACGTCCAGATACACCTAGAGCTGCACACGAAGTGCAGAGTGTAGTATAAGTACAACCGACCCCATGTACTTAATAAGTAACAGAATTAACCTTGGGCTGAAAGCAGTAACGAGCTCAGAAGAGGGCAGTTAGAATCTAATGCAATGACAACATAGATATATAATGATGACAATAATAATAAATAACTCAAAGAAATTATCATAATCGGCATGTTCATGTTATAAAAATTTTGACATGCTTTCAAGTTCAATAATTAAAGCCCAACACTGATAGGAGCATGTCAATTACAACTAGCATGAGGAATGGCACATCTTTATGCCTACATGTCAAGTATGCATGTCAAATGAATGAATTCACGGTGATATCCCCAAGTACTCTCACTCTCAGAATACTCAATTATCTATCTCAAATTCCCACTCATCACACACACACACATACACAATCACTCAGCACTGACGGGTGCCTAGCATCAATGTCCCTCACCAAAGCACGTGTGTATATCATTGTGCCTGCGCTCACTGCTAGTATATCAGACTCCGGAGGGGCGGATCGTGCCCAAGCGCTAATCAAAGCTCATAAGGCTGGCTACAGCACGTAGCCCGATCCACATGAGAATAATAATAGTAAAGCCAATATGGCCATCGGCAGCGTGCAACCCGATCCACAATAACACCTTCAACACGGCTATAAGACCCACCTCAGACATGAATCTTTCAAGTCTCAAGGGCTCACAATCTCGTACCACTCAGCCCAAATAATGATAACATGTGATGTAACAGTGAATGATGAACAGACAATGAGATATGATATGCAAATGAAGAACCATGATTGAATATATAATTACAGTTAAAGCAGATAACTAAAAACAGCAAAAATAGCCTCATTAGATTTCAACCAAATAAGAACATAGCCTAAACATGATTTCTAGCTTGAATCACAGCTCAATACTATAACAAGTAGGAATTTCGCGGATAAAATAAGACTTGATAGCAACACAGCACAAAAGCCAACCTGAATCATGATTACCACATTGCACGCCCACATGCCCGTCACCTAGAATGTGCGTCACCCCAATACAACACAAATAAAATATTCTCCAGAGATTATTACCCTGAATTCTATGTTTAGAAATGTTACTTACCTCAAAACACGCAAATCAATTCTCCAACAAGTCCTTGCCTTGCAAATCGGCCTCCGACCGACCTGAATCTTGCCAAATCAACTAAATGTAATTAATACAAGCTATAGGAATCAAATCCATATGATAAAGTTAAGATCCTTAACTAAAATTATAAAGTCAACACAAAAAATCAACCCCGGGCCCACACCTCAAAACCCGTCAAAATTCAAAATTTCTAAAAAACCATTCAATTGTAGTTGTGGCTCCACACTTGCGTCCAGCATCTCGCAGCTGTGGTTACACCAGACCTGAAGCCATCAGCATTTCCTTAAGTCAAAATATCAATCTAAATCACACCCAAGGCCCACGGGACCTATTCCAATCATACCTACACATCCTAAAATACGATACAAACTTAGTCGAAGTCCCAAATCACCTCAGACAATATCAAGCCTAATGAAACTATTGAGCTTTCAACTTCGAAAACTGATGTCGAACCATATCAAATCAACTCTGCATGACCACAAATTTTTCACCCTAGTCCCAATGACACAACGAACCTATTCCAGCTCCCTGAACAAAAAACTGAATCCAGTATCGATAAAGTCAACTCTCTGTCAAACTACTCAAATTTCCAAACCTTCAACTTTCGAACATTCAGCAAAAAGCCTCAAACCAACCCACGGACCTCAAAATCAATATTCGGACATAGCATCCCTAGGCTCAAACCAACCAACTGGATAACAACATCTCCTCCCATATAAGGCCTCAGAAGGAGCCATATGGAGACTCGACTGAAAGTTGTTGTTGTAGGCGAAATCTGCTAATGGAAGAAACTGGTCCCATGAACCTCCGAAAGCCATAAGACAGGCACGTAACATGTCCTCCAATATCTTATTAGTGTTGCCTGACTAGGCTCAAACCAACCAACTGGAGAACGACATATCCTCCCATATAAGGCCTCAGAAGGAGCTATTTGGATACTCGACTGAAAGTTGTTGTTGTAGGCAAACACTGCTAACGAAAGAAATTTGTCCCATGAACCTCCAAAAGCCATAAGACAGACACGTAACATGTCCTCCAATATCTGAATAGTGCGTTCGGATTGTCCATCCGTCTGAGGATGGAATGCTGTACTCAACTCAACCCATATGCCAACTCTCGTTGTGTTGCTCTCCTAAACCACAATGTGAATTGTGTGCCCACTCAAGAAATGATGGAAATAGGCATGCAATGCTAGAAAATAATCTCCCGGATGTATATTTGATCGAACCGCTCTGCAGAATAGAAAGTCACCACCCAAATGAAGTGTGAGGACGTAATCAACCGGTCCACAATAACCTATATTGCGCCATACTTCTTCAAATACCATGGGAACTCAACAATGAAATCTACGGTAACCCGCTCCCACTTCAAATCTGGCATCTCCAATCTCTAAATCAACCCTCCCGGTTTTTGATGTTCATACTTTAGCTGTTGACAATAAAAACATTGAGAGACATAAGCAATAATATCTTTCTTCATTCTCACCACTAAAATATGTTGTTCCAACTCACGGTACATCTTTATGACACCTGGGTGAATAAAATAGCACGAGTTGTAAGCCTCCGCAAGAATCAAATCTCTCAACCCATCAATATTTGTAACACAAATACGACCTCTAAGCTGTATAACACCATCATCACCAATAACAATCTAGCAAACTGATTGGCCAAGGCTTGAACATCCATGGCTAGTGGCCTCTCTACTACTATTAAATATGCTAAACTGCCCATACTCTCTACCTTCATACTCAATGCATCGTCCACTACATTGGCATTCCTCGGATGATATAATATCGTGATATCATTGTCATTAAGCAACTATAACTATCTCCACTACTAATAATTAGGGACTTTTGCTTGAACAAATGCTGGAGACTTCGATGGTCGGTATAGACCTCACAATGAACACCGTACAGATTGTGCCTCCAAATCTTCAATGCGTGAACAATAGCTGCCAATCTAAGGCATGCACCGGGTAATTCATCTCATAAACCTTCAACTATCGATATACATAGGTAATCAACATACCGTCCTACATCAACACTACGCCAAGCCTAATACGCATTGCATCACAATACACAGTGTAAGATCCCGAACCAGTAGCTAATACTAACATTGCGGTTGTAGTCAATACAGTCTTGGGCTTCTAAAATCTCTCCTCACGCTCCTTAGACCACTTGAACGAAGCACCCTTTTGGGCCAATCTAGTCAAGGGTGCTACAATGAATGTGAAGCCCTCATCAAAACAACAATAGTAACCTTCCAAACCCAATAAGCTTCGAATCTCTATAGCTGAAAAAGGTCTAAGTCAACTATGAACTACCTCAATCTTCTTTGGGTCTACCATGATCCCCTCACTACACCATGTGCCCCAAGAATGCCACGAGATCAAGATAAAACTCACACTTGGACAATTTAGCATATAACTTCTTCTACCTCAATGTGTGGAGTACAATCCTCAGATAGTGCTCATGATCCTCCTGGCTGCGTGATTACACCAGTATATATCATCAATGAATACGATGACGAATGAATAAAGGTATGGCTAGAATACAGTATTTATCAAATGCATAAAGGTTGCAAGGGCATTAGTCAACCCAAAAGACATCACAAGAAATTCGTAATGACCATAGCGGGTCCTAAATGCCGTCTTTAGAATGTCAAAATCTCGAGTTTTCAATTGATAATACCCTGACCACAAATCCATATTCGAAAACACTCTAGCACCCTGAAGCTGGTCAAATAAGTCATGGATGTGCAGTTTTGCGTACTTGTTCTTAACTGTAACTTTGTTCAACTGCCTGTAATCAATACACATCCGCATAGTACCATCCCACTTCTTCACAAATAGAATTGGTGCAACCCAAGGCGACACACTAGGCCTGATGAATCCCTTATCAAGTAGCTCCTGAAGTTGTTCCTTCAATTCCTTTAACTCTATCAGTGCTATACGATACGGAAGAATGGAAGTGGGCTAAGTGCCCGACACTAGGTCAATACCAAATCAATGTCCCTGTCAAGTGGCATGCCCGACTGCTCTATAGGAAACACATTCGAAAAGTCTCTCACTACTAGTACTGACTCAATAGTAGGAGTATCAGAACTAACATACCTCACAAAGGCCACATACCATCCGCTGAGCATTCAAGTATGAAATCATGCTACTAGGAACATAATCCAGGGAGCCTCTCCACTCTAACCCCGGCATTGCTAACGTCACGGTCTTGGCGTGACAATCTAGAATAGTGTGACATGGTGACAACCAATACATGCCGGTATCACATCAAAATCAACCATGCTGAGTAGAATATCATCCCTCATCTCATACCCCCAATAGCCACCACATATGACCGATATACACAATCCACAATAATATGATCACCCACCGGCATAGATACATGAACATGCATAACTAAAGAATCATGGGGCATGTCCAAATAACGAGCAAATTACAATGATACATATGAATAAGTGGAATCGAGGTCAAATAATACTGAAACATTCATGTGGCACACTGAAACAATACCAGCAATCATTGCATTTGAAGCAACTGCCTCTGGCCTGGCGGGAAAAGTATAGCATCGAGCCTGACCACCACCTGATCGACCTCTCCCTCTAGGTCAACCTCAAACTACCCGAGTCCTATCCTGAGCTAGCTAAGTGGGTGGTGTAGTAATTGGTGCAGAAGTCATAGTCTGGCCCTTCTGCTGAACGGAACCTCCCATAAGACAGGGGCAATACCTCCTCACATGCCCCAACTCTCCACTCGAAGTAACCTCGATCTAAAAATGGCGACATGACCTGAATCGGACCCCGAGAACTAGAATAGCCACTAAAAGAACCCGGTACTGACGAACACTAAACAGATGGACTACGGTACGAGCTCTGAGCTGCAAGTGCACAAAAAAATGACTGACTTGGATGAGTACTGTATGAACCATGGCTAGCTTATGCACCATAATTAACCGGACGAGCCATATGAGCGGGCCTATAAGGACGACCTCTGCTGCGATGTGGCTGACCTCCATATGAGGTACCACTGAAAAAACCTGAAACACGAGGCCTCTTGCCTCTCGCTCCTCCCGCTCAAGCCTTCAAACCAACTCCAAGTGCCTGGTAATCTCGACCACTTGGTCAAACCTAAAATCTATCTCGGCCTCTCGAGCCAAACTGAAGCATAGGCCATAGTTGAGGCCATCAATGAACCTCCTGATCCTCTCTCTCTCCCAATAGGAACCAACCATACTGCATGACGAGCCAAATCTACAAATTTCATCTCATACTGGGCCACTGTCATGCCCTCCTGGAGTAGCTGCTTGAACTGCCTACACAACTCATTCTTGCGATTCTGTGGGACAAACTTCTTTAAGAAGAGAACTGAAAACTCATGCCACGTAAGTGGTACTGTGCTAGATGGCTTGCTCAACTCATAAGCATACCACCATCTGTAGGCTGCCCCAGTCAACTGAAATGTAGTAAATGCAACCCCACTGATTTCCAAAAGACCTGCTGTGCGAAGAACCTGCTGACACCTATCTAGAAATTCCTAAGCATCCTCTGACTATGCTCCACTGAATTCTGGAGGATTAAGCCTCCCAAACTGCTCTAGTCTCTTCTGCTCCTCATCGCTCATAGGTGGGTCAACCTCTGCTCGAGCAGCAACGACTGGTTAAACTGGTAGTACTACCGGTGTTTGAAGCCCCTGAGCTAGCTGTTTTAGAGTACGGGCCGCAAGAGTCTGGGCACCTCTCCTGTCCTGTGAAGTGGCTGGTGTAGCTGCAACCGAATCCGCCTGAGCCAGGCTCGTGCACATAGTCAAATATAGGCTAAGGCCTCAAGAAGGCCTAGGATAACAATGGGCACTGTTGGTGCCTGAGCTGGTCCCACCAGCTATACAACATATGGTATTTACTCCTCAGCTTGAGCAATTGGTGGCTCCACAAGTGTTGTCTGGCTACAGAACAAACCTCACTCATTGTCTACCATGGCCCCGGCCACTCGCGGCCCTAAATTATAATGACCCGATTGGTCATTTTGTGTACTTGCACCTCGTCACCCTTTTTATGCTTCACACATGTGTTTTTATGACTGTATGGCTTGCGGGATTGGTTACTTTTGTTCCGAGAAGCTTTCAAGTTGATTCGGACCCTTGAATCTTGACTTAAAAAGTCTAAAATTAAAAATGTAGACCATACTTTGGCCTTTGTGAAAACGACCCCCAAAACTGTGTTTTTATGGCTCTGATAGCTCCTATCGTGATTTCGGACTTGGGCCTTTGCTCGGAATTGATTTTTCAAGTTTGTAGGTTGATTTGCAAAAATTTGACAATTTGAAGTTAAAATGTGTGACTGCAGATTGACTTTTAGCTATCAAGCTCGAAATTTAATTTGGGACTTTGAATAAGTCTGTTATGATATTTAGAATTTATTTGCAAAATTTGGTATTGTTTGGAGTTGATTTGATAGGATTCGGACATTTAGTTGTAATTCTAGAAGTTCTTGAAATTTTACTTGAATTTCATGCATTTTGGAGTTCAGTTAGTAGTTTAAGATGTTATTTTTGAATTTTGATCATGCGAGCGAGTTCATATGATGTTTTTAGACTTGTGCGGATGTTTGGTTTGGAGCCCCGAGGGCTTGGATGAGTTTCAGACATGTGTCGGAGTGGTTTTGAATAAAAATGGCAAAATTTGGTGTTTGGTGCTCTGGTGTTGCAAATGAGAACACCAGGGTCGCATTTGCGAAGGTGACAGAGGAGGGACAGTTTTCGCAAATGTGACTTTCCCTTTGCATTTGCGAAACCCGTGGGATTCTTGCTTGGTTCACAATTGCGAACATTTTTTTGGATTTGCCAAATGTCCAGCTTCGCAATTGCAAAGCCTTTCTCGCAAATGTGAGGGTTAATGAGGTTGTCAGTGTTCGCAAATGCGAACCCTGGTCCGCAATTACGAGGGTTTGCAACTGTGAACTCTGTGTCGCAAATGCGACATCTATAACTGGTTAAAAGGCTGGGAGACGGGATATTTTTTAACTCATTCTCACATTTTTGAACCCTAGACTCGGTAGGAGGCGATTTGGAGAGGGGATTTTCACCTATAAACCTTGGTTAAGTGATTATAACCTTTCTCTAATCATATTCCATCAACATGTCTGGTATATTAACAACAAGATCATGTGAATCAAAATGAACATTTGTGAAACTTTGTCAAGTTTTTGAAATATAAGAAATTGAGTTTAGAGAATCGATTTGGACTCAGATTTTGAAACTAATCACATATATGAACTCGTGCGGTCATGGGTAGACAGAATCTTCCATTGGACATGGGTTTTGATCAGGTGGGCCCCTGGTTGACTTTTGTTGACTTTTTGGAAAAAGTTTAAAAATCAAAGCTTTATTTGTTGTAATTAATTTCTCCTACACTAGTCTATAATATTGAGTTAATTCTGGGTAGATTTGAGCCGTGTGGAGCCGAGTTTTAAGGGAAAAGCGATTTTCGAGGGCTGAATTTGCCTAGTCGAGGTAAGTGTCTTGCCTAACTTTGTGTGGGAGAAACTACCCCTTAGAATTGGTATTGTTTGATTCAATTATGTTGAGTGAAATCCGTGTACGCAAGGTGATGAGTGGGTACACGGGTTGTACGTGGTATTTGACCGATTTAGGCTACTTAGACTACTTCTATGCTTCAATTGAAATGCCATATCATGTCCTAAATTCTCATAGTCAATTTATCCTTAATTGTTTTAGACTATCCTTACTTCCCTTGATTGACTTGTTTAGTACTTTTTCTACATCATACTTGCTAAATTGCTCCCATGCCTTAGTTGAACCTTTTGCCTCTTTTATTGCTATATGCTATCTCTTCACTGTCAATTATCCTTATTTGAAGTTATTGTTCGTGTCATCTCTTTCCTTATTTGTTATAACCCATATTTGTACGTGTTAGATTACACCGTAAGATAGTCTACCTTGGTTCGAGAAGAGAATTACCTTTGAGACAATAAGAGTTTAGTCCTATTGGTCCTAAACGATGCAAAGGTGTATAAGGGCGGTTAACAAGTATTAGAGGATAAACGAGTTAAGGATGTTGTAACTCGCGTTTTTGGGAAAATCGAGAGGTGTTTAACATTACCAAGATGTCATGTTTTAAGGTATTTGAATGATATGATATCCGTTTCATAAGTCTTGAAGTCAAACGAGTCATGAAACAAAAGTCGACAAAAGTTGTCGCAACTTAGGTTCACAATTTTACTTAAACGTTAGGTCAAATGTTTCTGCGATTTTCTCCCAATTTACAAGGAATTACGGGGTGATCTACCTACCAAATTAAAGGTCTATGAGTCTAGTTTCCAATGCTTCAAACTGTTTGTCAATACAATCTCGGAGTATTGAGATAAATGTATTTCCGTAGAACTGCGCAGGCTGGTAGGTGACAAGTAGGTGCATCACCTACTTGCCAAAAATTAAGGGCTAAAAGTTAAAAGCCTCAAGTCGGTCAAGAGAGGGCTTTTAAAAGCTTCTAAAGCCAGATAATTTACTATTATTTGACAGCTTCAAAACCTAAAAGAACCCCTGCAACCCCTCCCCAAAATAATCCCACACAAACCCTAATCTATTTTCCCCTCTTTCAAGTTCTAGTTGAAGGTAAACCCTAGAGTTTGAGGAACCAAAGCAAGGGCTGAGTTATCTAACAAGCAAGGTGAGTTTACTGCTCTATTTAATACATTTTTTTACTGTTAATACTTGGTAATTCATTCTATGTGTGTAAGAACTCACGGGACGATGACCGGAAGCCGTGAGTTCGAGTTATTCACTTGTAGCGGACTGTTTTGTAAACTGTTTTGTGTTGCTGTAAAGATGCGTGTTATACTACTGATTTATGGAGTTTTGGATGGGGAAGAATGTGGAGAAACACCATATATATTTAGGGCTGTGGCCTGATAGTTGTTCATAACATTTCCGGATCGTTTGACACGACTATAGTGGCCATTGCACGTATGAAGTGATTGGTTTGTGCGTGGACTGTTTTGGGAGGTTCAATATGATTCTTGTTGATGTTGTTTGGCTGTTTGGTGGCTGTTTTGACTTGTGTGAGGTCATATATATAGGGGAGGTGCTGTCCGTTTTATCATAAAATAGGTTACAGTCGGTACATAATAGTTACGACGCTTAAACGATAACGTTAGTGTCCTTTCTCTTATTGTAGACTAAGAAGTCGTGGAAGTTTCATAGCTTGAGATTGGAAAGTATTGCAAGGTATGTGAGACTATCCTTTTCCTTCTTTTGCATGACTCTGACTATACACAATGCAATGAACGAACCCCAAAGATACTCTACTCTTAGAAGGTAGCAGTACGTATATTGTTTCCCCTCTTATGGGAGGATTGATATGTTATTATTTCACCATGGTAGTATGACTCTTATGAGTCCAGCATGCATTATCTATTTTACTCTACCGAGCCGCGCTATAGTCGGCCGGGTATGGCACCTATTGTGCAACTATACATATGTATATGTTTTACTCTACTTAGCCGCGCTATAGTCGACAGCTATGTTACTCTACCGAGCCGCGCTA
This sequence comes from Nicotiana obtusifolia, assembly GCA_002018475.1. Lineage (NCBI taxonomy): Eukaryota > Viridiplantae > Streptophyta > Magnoliopsida > Solanales > Solanaceae > Nicotiana > Nicotiana obtusifolia. The sequence goes on from MCJB01051919.1 coordinate 40,365, forward strand.
TAGTCGGCCGGGTATGGCACCTATTGTGCAACCACTGATCAGTTGGGTATGATGATGAGGAAGCCCACAGAGGCATATGTGTGAGATGATGATGAGGCCCACAGAGGCGTATATATGTATATGATAATTTTCAAAAGGATGTAAATATATGTATATGCATATGCATGTCAGGCATGACATGGTTAGTCGCCCTCAGAGGCATTCAGATGGTACAGGTTGTATGTCTCTTACCCTGATGCTTATTATTGTTCTTGCATTATGTTTCCTGTCTTACATACTCAGTACATTATCCGTATTGACGTCCTTTATTTGTGGACGCTGCATGTCGTGCTGCAGGTCTGAGCGGGCAGATAGACGAAGCTCCCCCACCATAGTAGGCTACCCAGTTCAGCAGATATTGGAGAGATTCATCCTTCGGACTTGCCACAGTCTTGGTATGCATTTTGTTGTAGGCATTATGGGCATGTCGGGGCCCTGTTCCGACATAGGTTGCATTATGTACGTTTTTGTAGAGGCTCATAGACAATTGTCAATTTATGCATAGACAAGTGATGGGTTGACTTATGTACAGTTGAATTGCCTTGCCGGCAAACGTATGTATTTTGTTTTATGGTTTTGCATTGCAGCCTTGTTGGCTATATTATATATATATAAGTATGATCGTATCATGGTATAATTTCACGTATCATTATAATTATTATTCGAGATTATATGCATATGACAAGCCTTATAGATAATAAGGAAAGTTAGATGAAGGGTACGCCGGCGCCCGTAGGGTAGGGTCCGGTGCCAGTCGCGGCCCTCCGGCTTGGGTCGTGACATTATTGATTTTCCTTACTTGAAGAAATCGTTCATGTTATTCCTTTCCTTATTTATTTCCTTTATTTGAGACTTATTGTTAAATGTTATCTCTTTTATTGTGAGTTAGTCTTGCCTAATATCGTAATTATACATTATTTCTCTCATTGTTGAGTTAATTGGTGTTGATGTTGTGAAAGTTGTTAACACATTGAGGCGAAGTTGGTTATTGTTGAAACATCTATCTTATTGAGCATTTACATTCATTGTTGTTGTTGATATTCTTGTAACCGATGTGGTGGATCCATGGGCTATTGTTGTGGAGATATTGATATTGATGTTGTTGCCAAGTTGTGATATATGGGAACTTGTGGTGCCAATTGTTATTGTGATATGATATTGGTGTGCATGTTGCGGTATAAGGCTTGGGGTTAATGTGCATGCAACGGTATAAGGTGGGACTTATGTGTGTGTTTCTTATAGGGGAACTACATGAAGCAACACCGTGTCATAAGGTGAGCTAAAGTGCATGTAGTTATTTCGAGAAAACTATTTTCAAAACATACTTCAAATGTAAGGCTCACGTGGTGGTATAGGTAATGATTGTGATTGAAATTGAGAAATGTGAATACAGGGCGGTACCTCAGTTTTGATTTCATTATACCTGAGGCGGTGCCTCGTTGTGATTCTTGCAGTATATTTCAAGTTGCAAAGTGTTTTGGTGGGAATAGTTATATCCTAGTAGGTGTCTTGACCTTGCCTCTTCACTACTCTAGTGAGGTTAGGCTTGATACGCACTGGGTACCGTTGTGGTGTGCTCATACTACGCTTCTGCACATTTTTGTGTAGATCTAGGTACATCTGCTCGTGTTGGTCGTTAGAGATTACCTGCTAGCTGCCTTTGTCGAAGATATTAATCTACATCTGCTCGGTGTCCGCACGAAACAAAGACACCTTCCTTGTTTTACTACTGTTGTACTTCTTTTCCTTCAAACAGTGATGAATTAGATATTCTAGTTTTACTCTATAGAGCCTGTGAATCAGTTCCACCACTTTTTGGGTGTGTGCTATGAGATTCTATTTTTAGGAGGATTTTATCTGTTATTCAGTTGTTTTCAGTAACTTGTCAATTATATTTGTTCAGTTATTATTGATTGTTAGGCTTACCTAGTCGTAGAGACTAGGTGCCATCAAGATATCCTACGGAGGAAAATTGGGGTCATGGCGAGTTGGTATCAGAGCTTTAGGTTCATAGGTGCTACGAGTCATTAGCAGGTTTAGTTGAGTCTTGCGGATCGGCACAGAGACGTTTGTGCTTATCTTTGAGAGGCTACGGAACTGCTAGGAAAAATTTCACTTCTTTGATTCCTTATCGTGCGAAATATTTGACTTCAAAAACTGAATCTTTGACTTTCTATTCTCTCACATATGGTGAGGACACGCACGGCTGGATACGACGATCAAACACCCGTGCTCCAAGCTAGAGATACGAGAAGTTGGGGCCAGGGTGGAGGCCGAGGACGGGCACGTGGTGCAGCTAGAGCACCTGCTCGAGCTGCGACTGAGTAGCCACTAGTAGCTCCATTTAGGAGATAGGCACCTAAGGTGCCTGTTGCCACCCCAGCGCTTGAGGAGACCAACGCACAATTCTTGAGCATATTCGGCACCCTAGCTTAGGTGAGGTTGATCCCACTTGCACCAGCCACATATCAGGCTAGGGGAGGAGCCTAGAATCCCGTGGCCCGTACCCCAGAGTAGCGCGTCCAGGTTGATCAGGTTCCACAGGTTAATACTGGTACAGTCTGTTACCCGGGTTCAGCCCGTGGTTAGGGTAGCAGCATTTGAGGAGAAGGAGCTAAGGATCGAGAGGTTCAAGAAGTAGCACCCTCCTACTTTTAGTGGTTTGTCTTCAGAGGATGCATAGAGTTTTGTTGAGGAGTTCTACTGTATTCTCTGCACTATGGGTATTGTGGAGACGAGCGGGATCGCTTTCACTACTTTCTAGCTGTCTGGAGTGGCATATCAGTGGTGGCGAGTGTACAAGGAGGGTAGCCCAGCCGAGGCAGCTTTACTTACTTGGACTCAATTTCAGAGTTATTCTTGATGGAGTTTGTTTCCCAGACCCTTCGGGATCCATGGCACGCAGAGTTTGACCAGTTGCGCCAGGGTACTATGACCGTGTTAGAGTATGTTTTTTGATTTAGTGACTTGTCCAAACACGCACCTGCTTTGGTTTCTACCGTCAAGGAGCGATTTTGTCGATTTATCAAGGGGCTCAACTATGGTATTAGATTCAGCATGGCTAGAGAGTTGGAGATAGATACTCCATATCAATAGGTGGTTGAGATTGCATGAAGGTTAGAGGGTATGAGGGGCCGTGAGAGAGAGGATAGGGAGGCCAAGAGGCCATGTGGTACGGGAGGATTTAATGGTGGTCATGTTGCTGCTACAGCCCGTCATGGTAGGGGTTATGTGAGTCATCCAGTCCATTCAGCACTTCCTGCTTCTTGTAGTGCACCGGTTGTTCCGAGGTCTCAGGTTGCACACTTTGCTCTGCCACTTTCTAGTGCACCTTTGCTCAAAGTGCCTTCACCGGTCAGTCCAGCCGACCAGGCCCAAGCCATTCCCCGTAGCCACGCCCTCCGAGAACTTTCTTTGAGTTTGATGATACCCGCCATATGGCTAGAGACTGCCCCAAACTCAGGAGGGGTGCACTTCCACAGACCACTCAGACTCTACAGATTTAGTTAGGCCCATAGACTTCTCAGGCCATGGTTGCTACTCCAGTTGCCACACTACCCACACAGCCAGCTAGGGGTGGAGGACAGGCAGGTAAAGGTCGGCCTAGAGGGGGAGGTCCGGCCAGATTCTATGTTATTCCTGGTAGGACGAGTCAGTTACTTCAAATGCAGTCATTATAGGTACGGTTACAATTTTCCATAGAGAGTCATCAATCTTATTTGATCCGGGATCCACTTATTCTTATGTGTCATCTTACTTTGCTTCGTATTTGGGTATATCTCATGATTCTTTGAGTTCTCCTGTTTATGTGTCCACGCCCGTGGGAGATTCAATTATTGTGGACTATGTGCGTCGGTCAAGTTTAGTTTTCATTGGTGGTTTTGAGACCAGAGTCGATCTATTGTTACTTAATATGGTAGACTTTGATGTTATGTTGGGCAGGGACTGCTTTTTGCCTTATCATGCTATTCTTGATTGTCACGCCAAGACTATGAAGCCGGCTATGCCAGGTCTACCACGGTTAGAGTGGAGGGGTGCCTTGGATTACGTCCCTAGCAGGGTTGTATCATTTCTGAAGGCTTAGCGGATGGTTGAGAAGGGGTATGATGCTTATCTAGCCTTCATGAGGGATATCAGTGCTGATACTCCTACCGTTGAGTCAATTCTAGTAGTGAGAGACTTTTCGGATGTACTTCTAGCGGTTCTTCCGGGCATGCCGCCCGATGGGTATATCGATTTTAGTATTGACTTGTTATCGGGCACTCAGCCCATTTCTATTCCACCATATCATATGCCCCCTGTGGAGTTGAAGGAATTAAAGGAGCTGTTGCAAGAGTTGCTTGATAAGGGTTTCAATCGGCTTAGTATATCACTGGGGTGCTCCGGTCTTGTTTGTAAAAAAGAAGGATGGTTCTATGCGCGTGTGTATCGATTATCGGCAGTTGAACAAGGTTACAGTGAAGAACAGGTATCCATTGCCACGCGTTGATAACTTATTTGATCAGCTACAGGGTGCCAGAGTGTTCTCAAAGATTTACTTGCGAACAGGTTATCATCAGCTAAAGATTCTGGATCCAGATATTTTTAACACTGTCTTTAGGACTCAATATGGTCACTACGAGTTCCTTGTGATGTCCTTTGGGCTGACAACGCCCCAGCAACATTTATGCACCTAATGAACAGTGTATTACAGCCTTATCTTGATTCATTCCTCATTATGTTTGTTGACGACATCTTGGTGTAATCCCGCGGTCGGGAAGATCATGATCAACACTTGAGGATCGTGCTCCAAACCTTGAGAGAGAAGAAGTTGTATGCAAAATTCTCAAAGCGTGAATTATGGCTCGATTCCGTGGAATTTTTAGGTCATATGGTGTCGAGTGAGGGGATTAAGGTAGATCTGAAAAAGATTGAAGTAGTGCAGAGTTGGCCCAGACCATCTTCAGCTACAAAGATTTGGAGTTTCCTTGGTTTGGCTGAGTTTGTCGTTTTGTTGAGGGCTTCTCGTCTGTTGATGAACCTTTGACCAGATTGACCAGAAGGGTACTCTTTTCAGATGGGCCAAGGAGTGTGAGGCAAACTTTCAAAAGCTCAAGACTGCTTTGATTACAGCCCCAGTCTTAGTGTTACCTAGGGGCTCGGGGTCCTACACTGTGTATTGTGTTGCGTTATGTGTTGGCCAAGATGTGGTGTTGATGCAAGACTGTAGGGTGATTACCTACGTGTCTCAACAACTGAAGACCCATGAGAAGAATTATCCAGTCTAGGACTTGGACTTAGCAACCATTGATCATGCATTTAAGATCTGGCAGCATTATTTGTACGGTGTCCCTTGTGAGGACTTTACCGACCACCCGAATTTGCAACATATGTTCAAACGGAAAGATCTAACTTGTGGTAGTGGAGGTGGTTAGAGTTTCTTAAGGAATATGATATCTCCATTCTATATCATCCCAGGACGGACAATGTGGTGCCTGATGCTTTGAATTGAACGTCGAAGAGTTTGGGTAGTTTAGCATATCTACCGGTAGTGGAAAGGCCACTGGCATTGGATGTTCAGGCCTTAGCCAACCTGTTTGTTAAATTGGATGATTCAGAGCCCAGCCGAGTTCTTGCTTGCGTGGTTTTTTAATCTTCTCTATATGACCGTATCAGAGAGCATCAGTATGACGACCCCATTTGATTGTCCTTAAGGACACATTTCAACACGACGATGCCAAGGAGGTTACTATTGGGAATGACGGTGTGTTGCGGATGCAAAGCTGATTATGTGTGCCAATGTGGATAGGTTGCATGAGTTAATTCTTCAGGAGGCCCAAAGTTTGCGGTACTCTATTCATTGAGGTGCCGCTAAATGTGTCAGGATTTAAGGCAGCACTACTGGTGGTGGAGGATGAAGAATGACATAGTGGAGTATGTAGCTTGGTGCCTAAATTGTTAGCATGTGAACTGTGAGCATTAGAGGCCGGGCAGTTTCCTCCAGAAACTTGAGATTCTCGAGTGGAAGTGGGAGCATGTCAGCATGGATTTTGTTATTGGGTTTCCACGGACTCAGGAAAAATTTGACGCCATAAGGGTGATTGTGGACAAGTTGACCAAGTCAGCTCATTTCATTGCGATAATGACTACCTACTCGTTAGAGCAACTGGCTCGAATATATATTCGAGAGATTGTCCAACTTCATGCCGTTCCGGTATCCATCATCTCTCACCGGGGTATGCTATTCAAATAGCACTTCTGGAGAGCTGTACAACGTGAGCTAGGCACACAGCTTGAGTTGAGTACAACATTTCACCCTTAGACGGACGGACAGTCCGAGCGCGCTATTTAGATATTGGAGGATATGCTTCATGCCTGCATTATAGATTTTGGGGGTGCTTGGGATCAGTTCTTGCCACTTACGGAGTTTGCGTACAACAATAGCTACCTGTCGAGTATTCAGATGACTCCTTGTGAGGCCCTATATGGGAGACTATGTCGTTCTTTAGTTGGTTGGTTTGAGCCGGAGGCTAATTTATTAGGCAAAGATTTGGTTCGAGATGCCTTGGAGAAGGTCAAGATGATCCAGGATCAGCTTTGTACAGCCCAATCTACACAGAAGAGTTATGCGGATCGAAAGGTTGTTGTATCCATGGTCGAAGTCCGAGGATTGCTCCAGGTTTCACCCCTGAAGGGTGTGATGAGGTTCGGGAAGAAGGGCAAGTTGAGCCCTAGGTATATCGGACCTTTTTAGATCCTTTAAAGGATTGGTGAGGTGGCTTACAAGCTTGCATTGCCACCTAGCTTATCAGCGGTTCATCCTGCTCCAAAAATATTACGGTGATCTGTCTCATGTTCAAGACCTCAGCACTGTCCAATTGGATGACGATTTGACATATATTGAGGAGCCTGTGGCTATCTTGGACCGGTAGGTTCGAAATTTGAGACCAAATAGTATTGCTTCAGTAAATGTTCAATAGAGGGGTCATCCTATGGAGGAGGTGACCCGGGAGACGGAGCACGACATGCGGAGTCGTTATCCTCATCTATTCATTACTTCAGGTATGTCCTTATGCTCATTCGAGGACAAAGGTTTGTTCTAAGAGAGGGAAAATGCAACGACCTGATCGGTCGTTTTGTATAATTGTGCACCTATACCCCTTTTTATGCTTCACACATGTGTGTTTATGATTTTCTGACTTGCGGGGTCGGTTAGTTTCGTTCTGGGGAGCTTTCGCTGTCACGCCCGGACCTCTAGGAGCGCGATTGGCGCTCAACCGAGATATCTAGGTCAAGCAAGCCTACTTGATGCCTTCTACCCAACCTTACCCAATAACAATAAACGAACCATTAACAAGAGATGGGCATGATAAGGGTAAAATGTTACATATTCTTTTTCCATTACTCGAGGGATATTTGTTTTACAATTTCCAAAATATTATAAGTTCATAATTACGAGGGAAAAACATATTTGCCAAATACCAGCACTTCTAACTCATTACCCAACATCATACACCACCCACAATATGTCTACGGAGCCTCTAAATACAACAGAAGAGTAGCATGGAATTGTCGGCGACAAGGGACCGGCTATGCCTCAAAACACAAATACAACATCAAGTGACATAAGGCTCGGAATTGAGTAAGGCTCACCAATTCCTACTGAATAGAGAGTAACTACAAACCAGGATCAAAGTTGCCCGCTGACGAACCACTTGCATCCATTGAAGATGCAGCGGCCCCAGCAAAAGGAATGTTAGTACATGTGGAATAGTACTAGTATATGAAGCTAAATGTCCTCTATAGAAATAAAATTCCAATATAAGAAAGGGAAAACTAGAATAAACAAGCAACAGTCAATGATATTCAAAAGCCAAATTAAAACATCATAATTTTCAAAATACGAAAATAATACCATTTTTGGTTGGGAGATCATTAGCACCGATATACCACCGTGCTTTTACCACGGAGTACGATCACGCTTGATCGGCTAGGCCATCTCTCACCGAACAATGTGGATTGACATATGATGCGAAAGAAAGGTGTTACCAAAAGTAGGAACCACTATGCGTGCAACATGACATTCGATCTCCACCCGGTCCGCTAGGCCGCCTTCCCACACATGTCACGTGGGTCGACTTCATCATTTACAATTCACAGCTATCAACAATCTCATCCCAATTAAGGGGATAATCTCATCATCACATCAATATTTCAATCTCATCCCAAATAAGGGGAATAATCACAATCCACTCCTACACCGGCACATGTAGTTTCGGGTGTGGGCCTTACGGCCACGGCCACTCTTCTTCGGCTAGCAATGATACTCCCAAAACATTTTGTTTCGCACATAAAGGAAGTAGAAATAAAAATACATTCACCTCCTGACCTTTCACAAGTCTATTCATCCAAATGGGATAAACCAGCTCGAGTTATTGCTTTCATCGACACTGGAGCTGCTTCCTCACTCATAAATCCTGTTGTTCTCCTTGAAGATCAATGGGTGCCGCATTAAAGATTTCAACACTGCATCAAATGCAATCTTAACCACAACCGTCATTACAAAGCACCCAGTCACAATTGAGTTCTTTCCAGCATTGAAGTACAGAACCAAGCTGCTAGGGTCTGATGTGCCAGGAAAAGATCTTATTATTGGATTCGACATTTACAGGAAACTTAGGGATCAACTCCAGATCAAGGCTAATGGGATAGATTTTAAAAGGCAGTTCAAACCTGACGCCATGTGAAAGTATTGTGTTGCATGTGACGAAGCATGTGGGAGCATGTGGTTGGATCATCTTAGAACCATCTTAAAAACCATCTTGTAAAGATCATGTAACCTTTGTAAATCTCTTGTGATATATTACATATGAGTGCTTTCTAAATTTCCCTCTTGTTCTTTCTTTCGAATGGATGGAAAGGCCGGTCCATGTATGAAAATAAAGTAAGAATACTCTTTGAAAGTCAGCTTATTGTAGTACGAAAGTTTTCTGAGTTATGAACAGCTAACGTTGGTTATAGTACAAAAGTTTTCTGAGTTGTGTAGCTTGGCAAGCCGTCCCTAATGGGTTGTTGAAGCCAGCCCCTTTTTGTAGGAAAACTTTTTATAGTATAAACAAATTAACTGTTTGTGTACCTTGGCAAGCCATCCCTTATGGGTTGTTGAAGCCAGCCCCTTTTGTAGGGAAACTTTCGTATCTATGATTTAGCTTGCTTTCCTGGAGTCTCTTGCTTTGTTCCTCATACTGTCGTATCTATGATTTAGCTTGCTTTCCTGGACTCACAAACATCATTATTTCATTGGCTCTCTTGGCCATACACATGATTCTTCATCTAAGGCACGGTGACCGTATCTTATATTCCACATTTTCATTTCATTACTTCCAAGGATTATCATCACAAATATCAACAAATAGAATATCCTGGAAATTACAACTTTAGGTTCATTAGTAATGAAGACTTTAAACACAATGGATTTCTTTCCAAGAAATGGAGTAAAATGATTGGCAATCGAAGTACAAGTTAAAATCATAAATGAGTAACACATCATTTATTCTTGAAATACTTTTCCCCAAAAGGGCAATACACAATTTCAATTCATGAATAATAAAAGCTCAAAACACATTGGAAATACTTACAAAGCATAGCATTAGTTAAAACAGCCACATTTGGGCATGACTTGAGTACCTAAGCTTTTAGGCAAATTTATTTTCGAAGTCAATTTGGAACAGTTGAATCAAGGCTCATTTCATAACCTTTCTCACATCACTTCATTTCCTCGGCACCATTGGCCACAAGTATAACTTTCATTATTGGCACGGTGGCCACGCTTTACATCTCTAACCCACTTCCTTCACTTTCAAGCATCTTTATAGATTATCAACAACAAGGTATTTCAAGATCAAGACTTTAGGTACACATATGAGCAATAGGAGTTTTAGACGCATGGAGAATTCTTTTCAAGTTATGCATAATGGACATTCATTTGAAACACGACTCAAAGCCATAACATTTTAATACACATATCATTCTTGAACACATTCCCGAAGGATAACATAATGTAATAGGAACATTTGAAACACATTTCGAATACATAATCCTCGACACTTTGCTTACTCGGGACAATCGAATTTATTGGGAACAACTGGGAACATGGGAATAAGGAACTTGAGCCAACCATACTTGAAACCTAGGGGAACATCATGGAATTCAATTCTAAGAGAGTATTTCAGCCAACATACGTTGCTTGAGCTTTCCTTCAGTTACTACAACGTCCCAACACTTCTAGCAATAACAATCTATAGGAAGATAGCAAAAATTGGATAATAATTAGAAGGATTCTCATGGTGTAACTCTCTTAGGAATTCTATCCAACATCTAGTATGCAAAATAGACTATAAAGCTCTACAATGGTAATCCCTTCCTCCCGCAACCAATTTCAACAAGAAACCAACCAAAATGGTTCATTAACCCCACATACTACAACCTATTTTCACATGCATGGCTTATTTCCAACCCCGCAATATACTTTAACTCATAACCTCTTGCATGACAACTTGGGAGTAGGACTTACCCGGGTAGAGGATAATCTAGTGGTTGGCTTCCTTGATTCTTGAGGATAGGTGCAAGAATGGGTGATTAGAATGCCAGAGTTCCTCCGTCTCTCTCTAAAACACTCTTAACTTTCTCTAAAATCATCAGACATTTGCTTCAAAATGAGCCTAAGGCTATTTATCAAAATGGGGTCGGGTTATAAAAATAGGGAAAATGAACCCTCCGAACTCAAGTCTGCGGTCGCAAAATGGATCGCAGAATAGATATGCGGCCCGCAAACTGGACCACGAGAATGATACCAACAACTGGAATGGTCTGGACCGGTCTGCGATAGGTCAGCGGTCCGCATACCACTTATGCGGCCGCAGAGTGGACCGCAGAATCACTCTCCAAAATTCTTCATGCCAGATCTGCGACGGATGTGTGGACCGCGAAACAACTATGTGATTGCATAATGGACCGCGGAACAACTTTCAAAATTCAATAAATTCTCTGCTCAATTCCGCGATGATTATGCGGCTCGCGAAGTGGTTCTGCGGCCACGAACTTGACCGAGGAACTCCCTTCTTCCGCCAAAAATTTTCCACCAACTCCTCAATGCATTCCTCAATCCAAAATTTCTGTATCGCGGCACATAAGCCTACCTTTGCACCATGAAACCTTAAATTCCTTGGAAAAATTTTATGGAGCCTTACATCCTCTCCCGCTTAGGATCATTCGTCCTCGAATGAGGAGTAGATTCCGCCCCAAACACTTAACATAACTCAACTTTTCTTTCAAATATCTCAAGCTCCCAAATGTGACTAACTCCCAAAATGTTTAGAAATTTCGACGGAGTCTCCCCTGTAATTGGGCCTATCCACGTGCCAGAGTAACACCAAAACCACCCTAACAACACCTTCATAACTTAATAAAGCATTACAATATATATCAATAACACTAATATCCATATTACAGGCATTACATCATCCACAATGGTATCCTAACATGAACTGTACATATTTAAATCATAACACATAGAAAGTACCTTTCGAACCACAACCATTTGGCTATACAAACAAGTGACAATATTTTCTTTCCACAACACTCTCGGCCTTGTAAGTGACCTCCTCGACTCACAAACGTGGCCATAGAACTTTGAAGGAGGCAATCTCGATTTCCGTACTTATCTAACAAAGATGACAATTAGGTACCTCTCATAGCCAGTTACCCATTAACTTCACCTTCCATAGCTTCCACCGGAATGATAGGCAAATGATTCCCAACTACCTTCTCGGACATAGACACATAAAACACCGGGTGCATAGAGAATAATGATGGGGCACATCATATGCATAGCTCGACCTATTTCCCTCAAGATTCCATAAGGCCCAACGTGTACTACACCTACTTTACCTTTATTAGCAATCATATAATATCTTTATGGAGAAAATCTGAAGAGTAACGTGTTCACTTTCTTCAACTCTAAATCTTTTTGTTGGACACCCAAATTAAACCCTCGTCAACCTTCAACCATTATTCTATGATGTGGTATAATGAATATGACCATAGAGTTCCTACCCAATATGTTCGATCATGGAATGGTGCTTCTTCTTTGACATGTTTGAACCTACAACTCTTGATAGATTTACTACAAATAGGAACAACGAGGTTCGAGATTGGACTAGAATTATTCAAGAATCCATCAATGTGCTGAGTAGGGCATTTCAGGAGGTTATGTCCAAAGAGATTTGAAGGTTACTACCAATAGCGCTGACATGGTTAATCATTGTGGTGACATCATTGGTTCGACAAATGAGGCATAGAGTTTTCTAGTATATCAATAATTGAAAGCCTTAAGGAGGAATAGCCAAGTACGTGACACTAATTGCCCTCTTGAGTGTAGGGAAAATAGATTTAACTATAAATGAGAAGATTCTTGCACCATGAAAGTGATAGAGGTTTTAGAAATACACAAAGTTGCATCACGCTCTTAATAGTAACTGACACAAATTCTATGCCACAAGCCCACGAGGTTGAGAAAAAGGTTGATCACTTGTGAAATTATTATTATTCGAGCAGCTTACCACTCTCCCAATAGTTGATCCTATACCAGAGGACTAGAAATACGAGAGGCTTGACCCTCAAACTAATATGTTCATGGTAGGTGCCTAAAATAGATCTTAACATCTAAGCTCAACTTTTCACGAGTTAAACCACGTATCTAGGACATCTTAATATTGGGATTAAACATGTATTGGTTAGAGAGGTTCTAATGGTTGATATGATGCTCCGGGGAGAAAGGCAAATAGAACTCCTACCCACCCAGGGATGTGGGATGCCAATGATAGTAAAATCTCCGCACATGACAATGACATACTCATTGATTCTAGAAGCCGAGTGTTCAAAGATAACGGAACCCAGGGAGACACTATAGAATAATCATGGAAGGTTTGCAGATCATAATGAGTTCTCCATAGGTCTTGTGACTTGAAAAGTACTCAGATGCTAATGAAGGATGGGAAAAACATGAGAAGTAGACATGATGGTATGAGAACCCCAAAAGTGATTTTGGTCTTGATGGAGAGCCTATTAAGGGTCCTTATGAGAAAGAAAGTGCTACAACGACATATAGAAGGACGCGATCTCTCATGGTTATCCTTCCAGGGTCGGGAAACTAACACAATGAATTTACTGACTAAGGAGCACAGTCAGAACACGTTGTAGAGGTGTAAAGATAAAATTAACACTTATAATGAAATTAACACGTTTCTGCTATAATAACTCTCAAGCTGCAGTACCCGGCCACGTCATGAGCCGCTACAATACTGAGAACAAGGTGAGTTACTCACTGGGATATGATCTAGGTGGATTGAGAGTTATACTAAGATGGGCAGCTATAAGCTCTTTGCAAATCCCATATTTCCGAGAAACTTTATGCGGACAAGTGACCACTTCAATTGACATGTACACATATGATAGGTGCTGAGATATGCTCTTATGTTACTAAATAGTGAAGGGGGTTACTGTTCAAACCATATGGGTCACATGCACAGGAAAGAGAGAGTGGCTCAAGAAAGACCTCAACACTAGGCTGTTTTACAATAGATTCGATACCCTGTAGATAAACATTGTGATGGTGCATGAATAAGCACAAGTGAGCAGGTGTTATCCATTTGAATCAGAAGGTTCTATATGAAATTCATCAGGTACAGTCCTTTGGTGAGAATTTAGGGAAGCATATGGGAAGTATTAACCTAGGGTTATAACCCAATTCAAGGAAATCATTATAGAACTCAATTCCTCAAGAGGTTGTAAGTAAGAGAATTGTGATAAAGAGACTTCACGAAAAATGTGTCTCGTTCAAAGAGCAGATACATCCAATGTTTTGTGATTCATATTCTTGTTAAGACGGTGTTTATGCAGGCTCTCAATATAGACGTACATATATAACAAGGAAAAGAATGTGGTGTTCAGAATGATGCACTAAGGAGTGACATACTTGGTAACTTTAGATTGACGGGGCAGTGCCTTAACTGATGCCCCCTGACTCCACATCTGTAACAAACATTGGTACCATAGTGACATACCCCCAAATTATATCTCCTACACTTTACGCAACGGGGATAAGGTCTGCTAAACTGACTCGCCCCACTAACCTGATATTTACCCACTTTCATACATCATAAACATCCCCCTTATCCTTCTCCAAGCCTTCATGGCGGGAGTAACAATCTCTGCACCTTCTTGCTGAATGGGTCTTCGGAATTTCCCAAGCCTCCCACCCCTAACACGCTCCTGAGCATACTCACAACACAATGCCAAATGTCCCTGCCCGCATATCGTGTAGACTGAGCTAGGTGTACCCAACCTAGGACATTTGTTGTTCTTGTGCCCCCTCTTTCCACAACCATAACATATTTCAAGAGTCATCCAACATGTCCCCAAGGTGGCGTTTAATCGAACATTTTGGCTTACTGGTACAAACAACCCTCTTTCATTTCTTAGGTGCTCTCACCATATGATCCAGTGGCACGGTAACATTAAACACTTCCCCTAGCAACTAGTTCTTTCAATCCCTCCTTGTTGCCTCGAACGCATGGTTTACTCATCTGGAAAAAGAGACATGATGAGGACATTAGCTTCCTACCTTGAGCTCTATTGCACAATCTGAAGTATCAAAGAAGGGTGAAATTCCTAAATGTCCATGTAGCCTCCTAATTATAGATGTGGTCGACAACACACCGATAAGAAGGACTCTACTAGAAATGGCTGCGAGACATCCTAGGATACTCTAAAACCTTAGGCTCTGATGCTAAGCTTGTCACGTCCCGACCTCAGGGAGCACAACCGGCGCTAAACTGACATACCTCGGTCTAGCAAGCCTACTTGATGCCTTCTACCCAACCTTACCTAATAACAATAAAAGAACCATTAACAAGAGATAAGCATGAGAAGGCTAAAATGTTCCACATTCTTTTTCCATTACTCAAAGGATATTCGTTTTACAATTTACAAGTTCATAATTACGAGGGAAAAACATATTTGCTAAATACAAATACTTCTAACTCATTACCCAACATCATACACCACCCACATCATATCTACGGAGCATGTAAGTACAACAGTAGAGTAGTATGGAAGTGTCGACGACAAGGCCCTAGCTATATCTCAAAACACAAAAACAACGTCAAGTGACATACGGCCTGGAATAGAGTAGAGCTCACCAAAATTAGACCCGAGACAGCGATTCTTGATCCGGGTTTCACCCATGAAGGGTGAGATGAGGTTTGGGAAGTAGGGCAAGTTGAGCCCTAGGTATATCGGACCTTTTGAGATCCTTGAAAGGATTGGTGAGGTGGCTTACAAGCTTGTATTGCCACCTTGCTTATCTGCGGTTCATATGGTGCTCCATGTCTCTATGCTCCAAAAGTGTTACAGTGAATCATCTCATGTTCAAGACTTCAGCACTGTCCAATTGGATGATGATTTGACTTATATTAAGGAGCCTGTGGCTATCTTGGACTGACAGGTTCAAAAGTTGAGATCAAATAGTATTATTTCAGTAAATGTTCAATGGAGGGGTCATCCAGTCGAGGAGGTGACCAGGGAGACCGAGCACGACATGCGGAGTCGTATCCTCATCTATTCATTACTTCTTGTATGTCCTTATGCATGTTTGAGGAGAAACATTTGCTTTTAGAGGGGGAAAATATAACGACTCGATCGGTCGTTTTGTGTAATTGCGCCCGTTACCCCTTGTGATGCTTCACACATGTATGTTTATGATTTTATGATTTGCCGGTTAGTTTCATTCTAAGGAACATTCGGTGTCATGCACGACCTCGGGGAGCGCGATCGGCGCTTAACTGAGATACCTCGGTCAAGCAAGCCTACTTGATGCCTGCTACCCAACCTTACCCAATAACAATAAAAGAACTATTAACAAGAGATAAGCATGAGAAGGCTAAAATGTTCCACATTCTTTTTCCATTACTCAAAGGATATTCGTTTTACAATTTAGAAATAGTACAAGTTCATAATTACTAAGGAAAACATATTTTCCAAATACCAACACTTCTAACTTATTACCCAACAGAGTACCCCACCCATAACATGTCTACGGAGCCTCTAAGTACAACAGAAGAGTATTATGGAAGTGCTAGCAACAACGCCCTAGCTATACCTCAAAACACAAATACAATGTCAAGTGACATAAGGCCCGGAATAGAGTAGGGCTCACCAAAACCTACTAAGTAGAGAGCAACTGCTAACAAGGATCAAAGATTCCGCTGACGAACCACCTGTGTCCATTGAAGATGCAACGCTCCAGGCAAAAGGGACGTTAGTGCATGTGGAATAGTACTAGTATGTCTAGCTAAATGTCCTCTTTAGAAATAAAATGCCAATATAAGAAAGGGAAAACCATGGAAGCAACAAGTAAAAATCGATGATATCCAAATGCCAAGTTAACACATAATAACTTTCAAAATACGAAAATAATACCATTTATGGTTGGGAGAGCATTAGCACCGATATACCATCGTGTTTTTAGCACGGAGTCCGATCACACCCGATCAGCTAGGCCATCTCTCCACAAAAAATGTGGATTGACATGTGATGTGAAAGAAAGGTTTTACCGAGATTAGGAACCACCATGCGCGCGACATGGCGTCTGATCTCCACCCGATCGGCTAGGCCGCCTTCCCACATATACCATTAGGGTCAACTTAATTATTTCCAATTCACATCTATCATCAATATCATCCCAAGTAAGGGGAATAATATCATACATCAATATTTCATTCTCATCCAAAATAAGGGGAATAATCACAATCCCCTCCTACACCTGCACGTGTAGTTTCAGGTGTAAGCCTTACGGCCCACCCTTCCTCGTCTCGCTCATGATACTCCCAAACGTATTTTTTTTTTGCACACAAAGGAAGAAGAAGTACAAATACATTCACCTACTGACCTTTCACACCGTATATAGTTTTATTAATACTTTCAACAACTCGCAACATCATTATTTCGTTAGCTCCCTTGGCCATAGATATGATTCATCATCCAAGGCACGATGGTCACAGAATGGACCGTAGAACATATATGCAGCCTGTAAAATGAACCACGAGAGTGATACCAACAACAGGAATGGTCTGGACTGGTCATCAACAGGTCTGCATTCCGCAGACCACTTATGTGGCTGTAGCGTGGACCGCAAAATCACTCCCTAAAATTCTTCATGCCAAATCTGCGACAGATGTGCGGACTGCGTAACAACTATGCAATTGCATAATGGACCATAAAATAACATTCAAAATTAAAAAAATTCTCTACTCAACTCCGCGATGATTATGCGGCCCGCGGACTGGTTCTACGGTCGCTAACTTGACTGCAAAACTGCTTTCTTCTGCCAAAAATTTTCCACCAACTCCTCAGTGGATTCTTCAATCCAAAAAGTCTGTACCACAATGAGCAAGCTCTCCACAAAGAATTTCTTTAGTCCTCAAACAATTAAGCCTAACTCGGCACCATGAAACCTTAAATTCCTTGGTGAAATTTTACGGGGCCTTACATTCTGGTTGATTCAGACCCTTGAATCTTGACTTAGAAGTCTAAAATTGAAAATGTTGACCAAACTTTGACTATTGTGAAAATGACCCCTGAACTGTGTTTTTATGGCTCCGATAGCTTCGTATCGAGATCTTAGACTTGGGTGTATGCCCGGAATTGATTTTGGAAGTTCGTAGGTTGATTTATGTTGATTTGCTGAAATTTGACAATTTGAAGTGAAAAGTGTGACCGTAAACTTTTAGCTATCGAGCTCGGAATTTTATTTTGGGAATTGGAATAAGTCCGTTATGATATTTAGAACTTGTCTACAAAATTTGGTGTTGTTTCGAGTTTATTAGATAGGATTCGGACGTTTAGTTGTAATTCTAGATGTTCTTGAAAATTTCCTTGAATTTGATGCATTTTAGAACTCAATTCGTAGTTTTAGATGTTATTTTTGGATTTGGTCGCGCGAGCGAGTTTATATGATTTTATTAGACTTGTGTGGATGTTTGATTTGGAGCCCCGAGGGCTCGGATGAGTTTCTAACATTGTTCTGGGGTGGTTTGGATTGAAAATGGCAAAATCTGGTGTCTAATGCTTTGGTGTCGCAAATGCGAATAGCAGGGTCGCATTTGCGAAGGTCACAGAGGAGGGACAATTGTCGCATACGTGACTTTCCCTTTGCATTGGCGAAATCAGTAGGATTCTTGCTTGGTTCACAATTGTGAACATTTGTTCGCATTTGCCAAACTTCTAGTTGTGCAATTGCGGAGCTTTTTCTTGCAAATGTGAGGCTTCTTGAGGTTGTCTGGATTCGCAAATACGAGCCCTTGTCCGCAATTATGAGGATTCACATTGTGTCGCAAATACAACATCTGCAACTAGTTAAACGGCTGGGAGACAGGATTTTTTAACTCATTCTCACATTTTTGAACCTTAGACTTGGTAGGAGGCGATCTGGAGAGGAGATTTTAACCTACAAAACTTGGGTAAATTATTCTAATCTATTTCTAATCATATTCCATCAGCATGTCTTGGATTTTAACATCAAAATCATGTGAATCAAAGTGAAAATTTGTGACACTTTGTCATGTTTTAAAAAAATAAGAAATTGAGTTTTGAGAGTCGCTTTGGGCTCCAATTTTGAAATTAATCACATATATGAACTCGTGGGGTCATGGATAGACGGAATCTACCATTGGACCCGCATTTTAACCCGACGAGCCCCCCGTTGACTTTTGTTGACTTTTTGGAAAAAGTTTAAATATCAAAGCTTTATTTGCTGTAATTATTTTCTCTTGCATTGGTTGATGATATTCAGTTAATTTGGGTAGATTTGAGCCGCGTGGAGGCGAGTTTTAAGGGAATAGCATTTTTCGAAGGTTGAATTGGCCTAGTCGAGGTAAGTATCTTTTCCTAACTTCGTGTGGGGGAAACTACCCCTTAGGATCAGTATTGTTTGATTCAATTGTGATAAGTGAAATCCGTGTATGCAAGGTGACGAGTGGGTACACGGGTTGTGCATGGTATTTGACCGGTTTAGGCTACTTAGACTATTTTCATGCTTTAATTGAAATGTCGAATCATGTTCTAAATTCTCATTGTCAATTAATCCTTAATTGTGTTAGACTATCCTTACTTGCCTTAATTGACTTTTTTTGTACTTGTGCTACATCCTACTTGCTAAATTGCTCCCATACTTTAGTTGAACACGTTGCATCTTTTATTGTTATATGCTATCTCTTCATTGTTAATTATCATTGTTTGAAGTTATTGTTCGTGTTATCTCTTTTCTTATTGATTTTTGTTACTTGAAGTAATCGCTCATGTTATCCTTTCCTTGTTGATTTCCATTATCTGAGACTCACTGTTAAATGGTATCTCTTTTATTATGACTTACTCTTTCCTAATATCGTGGTTATACATTATTTTTCTCATTGTTGAGTTAATTGTTGTTGAAGTTGTGAAAGCCGTTAACACGTTGAGACGAAGTTGGTTATTGTTGAAACATCTATCTTATTGAGCATTTTACATTCATTGTTGTTGTGTATATTCTTGTAACCGTTGTGGTGGAGTCGTGGGTTATTGTTGTGGAAACATTAATATTGATGTTGTTGACAAGTTGTGAAATTTGGGCACTTGTGGTGCGAATTGTTATTGTGATATGATATTGGGGCGCATGCGTCGGCATAAGGTGGGACTTATGTGCGTGTTGCTTGTAGGGGAACTACGTGAAGCCACGTGGTGTTATAAGGTAGCTAAAGTGCATGTAGCTATTTCGGGAAAACTGTTTTCAAAACCTATTTCAAATGTAAGGCTCACGTAGTAGTATAAGGAAAGATTGTGATTAAAATTGAGAAATGTGAATATGAGACGATACCTCAGTTGTGATTCTCGAGTATACGAGGCGGTACCTTAGTTTGATTTCAGTATACACAAGGTGGTACCTCGTTGTGATTCTTGCTGTTTATTTCATGTTGCAAAGTATTTTGGTGGGAATATTTCTTGTTGTTTGATTCTCTATTGTTCTAGCAGTTGTTGTCCGTACATGAACAATGTAGCACTTTAGTTGCTTCTTTTATGCTATTTCCATTGTTGATCTCCGGTACTAGTTCATGTTATTATCTTGCTTCATATCAGTTGTTTCTTCACTTTCCCTTTTATATCCATATTTCATTTTCATACTACTTATTTATATCCTAGTAGGTGCCTTGACCTGGCCTCATCACTACTCTACTGAGGTTAGGCTTGATACTTACTAGGTACAGTTGTTTTGTACTCATACTATGCTTCTGCATATTTTTGTGCAGATCCAGGTACGTTTGCTCGTGCCGATCGTTAGAGATTACCTACTAGCTGCCTTTGTCGGGGACTTCAAGGTATGCCTACTCGGCATTCGCAGGCCACAAAGTCACCTTCCTTGTTTTTACTACTGTTGTACTTTTTTCCCTTCAAACAGTGATGTATTAGATATTCTAGTTTTACTCTAGAGCTTGTGACTCAGTTCCACCAGTTTTGGGGTATGTATTATGATTCTGTTTTTGGAAGGTTATTATCAGTTATTAAGTTGTTTTCAGTAACTTGTCAATTATATATGTTCAGTTATTATTGATTGTTCGGCTTATCTAGTCGTAGAAACTAGGTGCCATCATAACATCCTACGGAGGAAAATTGGGGTCGTGACATAAATAGTTGTACTAGTGGTCGTCCACCTGATTCGGTCGCACGCGTCCTCACCATCTGTGAGAGAATAGAAGAATAGAAGTTCAGAGTCTGAAAATAACAGATCCGCACGATAAGAATGCAAGAAAGTTGAGTTTCCTGACAGTTCGGTAGCCTCTAGAATAGAAGTACAGACGTCTCCATACCGATCTGCAAGACTATACTAAACTTGCTCATGACTCATGAGACCTAAGCAACATAGTGCCAACCTGCCACGACCAACTCCCACCAGAGCGCTACGATGCCTAACATTACTTGCTAGGCAAGCCAACAGTCACATAATAGCTTAACATTTGAATAAAACATAGTATAATAAACTCAACAACTGAAATATCATAAATATTCGATAAAAATAATTGAAATACTACTTCAACCATCCTAAAATATGGTATCAACGAGTACATGAGCACTACTGAGTATAAACATAAACCACTTACTTAGTACAACTCTCTGAATAATAGAACAGTACTGAAAAAAATAAAGGAAAAGAGAGTCGAGGTTTGCTGACGTCATAGAAGCTACCTTTAAGTCTCCAAGCACTGGTACTAGCACGGATCTAGCAATCACCACATCTGGATACACCTGGATCTACACACGATGTACAGAGTGTAGTATGACTACAGCCGACCCCATTTACTCAATAAGTAACAGAACTAACTTTGGGCTAAAAGCAGTGACGAGCTTAGAAGAGGGCAGTCAGAATCCAATTCAATGACAACACAGGTACAATGATGACAATAACAATAAATAACTCAAAGGAATTTTGATGATCGGCTCGTTAAATTACATAAATTTAGACATGTTTTTAATTTCAACAATTAATGCCCTGCAGTAATAGGAACATGTCAAATACATCTAGCAAGAGCAATGGTACATCTCTATGCTTACATGTAAAGTATGCATGTCAAATGAATGATTTCACGATGATATCCCCAAGTACTCTCACTTTCAGAATACTCAATCTGTCTTTCTCAAATGCTGACTCATCACACACACAAAATCACTCAGCATTATGTGGGTGTCTGGCATCAATGCCCCTCACCAAAGCACGTATCACTGTGCCTGCGCTTAGTGCTAGTATGTTAGACTCCGGAGGGGCGGGTCCTACCCAAGCGCTGATCGAAGCCTATAATGCTTAACGCGGCGTGCAGCCCGATCCACATGATAATAATAGTAGGAAATCCAATATGTCCTGTTATGGCATGCAGCCCAATCCACAATAGCACTCACAATACGGCTCTAAGGCTCAAAGGCTCACAATCTCGTACCACTCAGCCCAAAAATTATAACATCTGATATAATAGTGAATGATGAACAGAGACTGAGATATGACATGCAAATAATGAACCATAACTGAATATATAATTACAGTTAAAGTAGAAACTCAAAACAACAGAAATAGCCTCATTAGGTCTCAACCGAATAAGCACATAGCCTAAATATAAATTCTAATATAAGTCACAACTCAATTACTCTAAGAAGTAGAAATTACACGGATAAAACATGAATTGATAGCAACACAGTACAAAAGTCAGCCCGGATCATGATTACCACGATGCACGTCCACACGCCCGTCACCTAGCAAGTGCGCCACCCCAAAACAACACAAATAACATGTTTTGCAGGGATTATTGCCCCCAATTCCAAGTTTAGTTTTCATTCTATTTATTATATCCTAGTAGGTGCCTTGACTTGGCCTCGTCACTACTCTACCGAGGTTAGGCTTCATACTTACTAGGTACCGTTGTGGTGTACTCATACTATATTTCTGCACATTTTTGTGCAGATCCATATATTCCTGCCTGTGCCTGAAGCTAGAGGGTGATTGAGTAGGTGCTTCTGGAGACTTTAAGGTATATCTGCTCAACTTCTGCAGGCCTCGGAGTCAACTTCTGTTTTAGACATATTACTATTTACTTCTTGCCTCAAGTAGTATTTTATATCGAGACTCTTCGTACTTTTTTGTAGAGCTTATGACTCCGTTCCATCGGGTTTTTGGGAAGTGTTGGTTATTGTGCTGATGAGTTATTATAATAGTGTAGAGGTTAAATTTGATGTTTTAGTATTAGTTTTGCTATTTCTCTATGCATGTTAGGCTTACCTAGTCTTAGAGACTAGGTGCCATCACGACATCTACGGAGTTTCACTAGGTTCATGATAAGTTGGTTTCAGAGTTCATAGGTATTACGAGTCATAAGCAGGTTTAGTATAGTCTTGCGGATTGGTACGGAGACGTCTATACTTATTTTCGAGATGCTACAGAACTATTAGAAAAACTCCACTTCTTTGATTCCTTATCGTGCAAATTGGTTGACCTCGGAATCTAAATCATTGACTTTCTATTCTCTCACAGATGGTGAGGACACGCACTGCTGGATCCGACAATCAGACACCCGCGCCCCGTGTTAGAGCCGTGAGAGGTCGGAACTAGGCAAAGGCCAAGGAGGGGCATGTGGTGCAGTTAGAGCACCTGTGCAAGCTGTGACAAAGGAGCCACCAGTAGCTCCTATTGGGGGACAGGCGCCTGTTGCCAACCATGCACTTCAGTAGACACTCGCACAGTTCTTGAGCATGTTCGGTACCTTAGCTCTGGCGGGGTTAATTCCATTTGCACCAGCCACATCTTAGGTTAGGGAAAGAGCACAGACTCCTGTGGTCCGTGCTCCATAGCAGCGGGTCCATGTCAATCAGGTCCCAAAGGTTATGCCAGCGTAGCATGTTGTTCCAGTTAAAGTTGAGGTTAGGGTAGTGGCATCTGAGGAGGAGCAACTTAGACTTGAGAGGTTCAAGAAGTATCATCCTCCTACTTTCAGTGGCTTAGATTCAGAGGATGCACACCGCATCATGGGTATCATGGAGACGAGCGGAGTTGCTTTCACTACTTTCCAGCTGTTAAGAGCAGCATATCAGTGGTGGCGGGTGTACAAGGAGGGTAGCCCCGCAAATGCAGCTTCACTTATATGGACTCAGTTTTCAGAGATGTTCTTGAGAGAGTTAGTTCCCCAGACCCTTTGGAATGCATGGCACACGGAGTTTGAGCAGCTGAGCCAGGGTACTATGTCAGTGTCAGAGTATGCTGTCAGATTCAGTGACTTGTCCAGACATGCACCTACTTTGGTTTCTACAGTTAGGGAGCGAGTCTGCCAATTCATCGAGGAGCTCAACTATGGTATTAGGTTCAGCATGGCTCGAGAGTTAGAGACAGATACCCCATATCAACAGTGATTGAGATTGCACGAAGGTTGGAGGACATGTAGGGCCGTGAGAGAGTGGACAGGGAGGCCAAAACACCTCGAGGTATGGAGGATTTAGTGGTGGCCATGCTGTAGTTACAACCCATCATGGTAGAGGCTATGTGAATCGTCCATTTCATTCAGCACTTCCAGCTTCTAGTGGTACTCTGGTTATTTTGAGGTCTCAGGTCCACACTTTGCTCAGCCACTTTCTAGTGCACCCTCTGCACACGGTGCCTTCAGCTGTTAGTCCAATCGACCAGGCCCAAGCCAGTCCCAGCAGCCACGCCCACCGGATGCTTACTTTGAGTGTGGTGATACCCATCATATGGTTAGAGACTACCCCAGACACCGGAAGGGTGCACCTCCACAGACTACTTAGGCTCCACGGATTCAGTCAGGTCCACACACTTCTCAGGCCATGGTTGCTACCCCAATTGCCACTTCACGCGCACAACCAGCTAGGGGTGGGGGACAGGCAGGTAGAGGTCTATCTAGAGGAGGAGGCCAGGCCAAATTCTATGCTTTTTCGGGTAGTGTCATGCCCCGACCTCGAGGGGCGCGACGCCAATATACAATCAACACTATGTCCACGGAGCCTCTTACGGATACAAAAGAGTACTAGGATAGTGCCGGCAACAAGGCCCCGGTTATACCTCTAGATATAATACACAAGGAACAAAAGATACATGTCCCCGAAATGAATTGGGGCTCACCAAATCAGCTGAGAGGAGGATGTAACACTATCACTAATCGATGTCGCCTGCTATGGAACCACCTGTATCTAGTAAAGATGCAGTGGCCCCGGCAAAAGGGAGGTTAGTACATATGGAATAGTACTAGTATGTAAGACTAAACACCATCTCAATAGAACGAGCAACAATACAAGGAGAAACAATCATTGGATCAAAATGAAACTTCAAATAATACCAAAGCGTCAAGTTAGGAACAAGATAAGTTGTTAGGTAAATTTCAATATTAGGTTGGGAGATCTTTAGTACCGATATACCACCGTGATTTTAGCATGGAGTCCGATCACGGCCCGACTGGATAGACCGTCTAACCCAAAGACATCTAATCACAATCACAATCACCATCATGTGCGCGGTATGGCATCTGATCTCGACCTGATCGGCTAGGGCGTCTCACCACTATGTCGTGTGGATCGACATCACCCTTCGCTAGCAATCATATCATCCCAATTAAGAGGAATAACCTCAAAACATCATCTCATCCCATTTAAGGGGAATATCCTCAATACAATAGTACGGAGATTTACCCCTCAATCACTCCTAAACCGGAACGGGTAGTTTCGGAGTTAGGTTATTTCAACCTACCCTTCCTCGGTGACTAACGATACTCAAAAAATGTTTATTATATAAAGGATTTTTAGCTCATTTTACAATCTTTTACACACCTTTTCTTTTCATTGGCATTAGCTGCAACAAATGTGATACCATTCTTCGCACTTTAGCCATATTTCATATTTCATGCTCACCCCTTTCATTTTTGAACATCATCATGGATTATCAACAACAAGGTAATTCTAATCAAGAACATTAAGTACACATATGATCAATTAAGAGTGTTTAAGCACATTGAGTCTTCTCACACAATTTGGCATAATAACTTTTATTTATAGCACGACTTGAAGTCATAACATTTCAATACGCAACCCATACTTTGAACACATTCTCAAAGGATAACATAATATGATAAGAACATCCAGAACACATTTTGAACATATATCTTTGGACACAAACTTTATCTGGAATAGTCAAATTTATAATGAATAACTCAGAACAGGAGAAATAGGAACTTGGCCTATCATACTTGAGACTTATGGGAGCATCATGGGATTCCATTCTAAAATAGAAGTTTAGCCAACATACCTCGCTTTGAGATTTCCTTTAGTTACTACAATGATCCAGAAATCCTAGCAACTTCTATCTATGTAGAGACATAACAAAGTTGAACCATAATTAGGAAAATACGTGGTTTCAGCTCATTAAGCATTTTATCAAGCACTAAGTGTGCACTATGATTCCAAGGTTTTCCCATAGTGGATTCCTTCATCCCACAACCTAATGTTTACCCACTTGTGCTCAACAACCTTTCCACAAACCTTGTTGGTACATGCATGCATAAATAACACTCTCATATCAAGAATCATACTCCCTATAACCATCTTCTACCCCAAATTCGAAATGGAAAGCTAGGGATAGAACCTTACCTATTTAGAAGACAACTTTGCAAGTTTTCCTTGTGGATTCTCCAAGACTTGAGCAAGGATTGATGAACAAAATACTTAGGGATTCCTCCTCTCACTCTAGAGCACTTTCCTCGCTCTAAAATAGCAGTTGGAACCTTCTAAAATAACCCCCAAAGTTTTTTTATAAAAATGGGATGGGGTAAAATTTTCCCAAACTTAAACTTACGAAGCCAAGTCTGCGGTCGCAGACCGGACTGCGAAATGATTATGCTGCTCGCAAAAGGAACCGCAAAAATGCTCTCAAAAACTGGGTAAGCCTGGACAGGTTTGCGGCTGTTATGCGGCCCGCATAATGGTTATGCGGTCGCATAACGCACCACGAAATCTCCCTCCGAAAATCATCATGCTGCTTCTGCAACGGATTGTGCGGCCCGCAAAATGATTATGCATACGCATACATGACCACAAAATGATCTTCAAAGATTGGCTCAAGTTCGGTTGCACTCTGTGGTCGATCTGCGGTTGATATGCGGTCCGCGGAGAGGTTCTGCGATCGCATAGTGAATCGTAGAAACACCATGTTCTGCAAAAATCTTTCATTCAACTCCCCGACGTGCTGTACATTTGCAATCCTCAACACATTAGCCTACCTCGGCACCACAAAACCTCGGGTCCTAGTAAATTTTTACAAGGCCTTTCATCCTCTGCGGCTTAAGCTCATTCATCCTCCAATGAGGGTCAAAATCCACGATCAGCATCCAATGAGACTCAGCTCTTAGTTCACACAGCAGCAGTTCCAAATTTGACTAACTCCCCAAATTTCCAAAAATTATGGCAGAGTTTCCCTTATAACTGGACCTATCCACCTGTCATAGAATCCTAGAAATCGAACCTAACAACATGTACATAATCCAACGACATAACATAACACGAAAACAACACCAATCGTGGCCTCATAAGCATTATATATTACCAGAAATTAACACTCTTAACATCAACTGTACAAGTGATACATAATTCATAGATAGTAAGCTCTCAATATTTTCATAGAACACAACTACCAAATTACATAGTTATTCAAACAAATGAGGGTACTTCTTCTTTATCTCTTCCTCGGCCTCCCAGGTGGCCTCTTTAACCTATTGTTTTTGCCAAAGCACTTTCACGGAAGCAGTCTCTTTATTTCGTAGCTTTCTAACCTGCCTATCAAGAATGGCAACTAGAATCTCCTTGTTGCGCCCTATTTTGCACTAGTCAAGAAAGGATTCAACTTGTGATTTCTCTGTTGTTGATGAAAGAGAGTCAACACCTAATATTTAAAGGTATACTAGGGTACCTATTTAATTACTAAGCCATATTCTTTATTAGTCTACTAACCGATTAGATTGTGGGTAAGGATTCTTGTTCTTCTAAGAGGAAGGTGTTAGGCACCCCTTAAAACCTACCCGAGGCAGCTCCACGGGACTTAGACTAAGTTCGGGATCAATTATTTTACACTATGCTTTGATTATCACTAAGGAGTACCGCTTACTGTGTACCTTGGGGGGGGGTATGATCTTAATAATGAAATGTGAGACCCCTAAAGGGGTACAAATTTATAACGGAGTTTAAAGATATGTCAAAAAAGTTTTGAAATATATATGTAAGTGGTCTAGATTTTATAAGCTTGTGAAGAGAGATTAAGTTATGAAAATACTTGATTTGGGAAATGGTTATTCATGTAATTATAAAGGGTGTTTATAAGAAAGTGACCCTAAAATATACCTTAGATTCTAAAGATTTAAAGAAAAAATTATTTGCTGAAAATCTTTTAAGGCGACAGTTCTTTAAGTTCTGATTTTCCTTTTGAAGATGAAGCTAAGATCTGATTTCTCCTTTGAAATGGGGGTGCATTTTCCTATTCTGGGTTTTAAAATCTTTTATGGAAAATATAGGTGAGCGAAAACATGGTAATGGTATGAGCAAACTATAATTAGTGAAATGAGGATCTACTACTAACTAATTCCCCCTTTTTAATCCTATATTGTTTAAGGCTCGCCTAAGTTTGTATGATATTAAAGCATAAAAACAATAGCACGTGATTTAATATATGTGTGTTATATACATGAGAGATAAAACAACATCAAAGACATAACAAATGCAACCAACAGTAAAATAAACTTGCAAAAGCAGTAAACAGAATTAACAAGACAATAAATAGTGACAAAGGAGTTGAGGGAAAAAGGACTGGACTCTGGTGATTAGGCCTCAAGATGGTAGGCTCAGCAGTAAAGAGATGCGAATACAACTGACTTTGGACTCCTCGACGAAATGCAACAAGGTTGGGATTGGGCCCGAGTTCAACAGGAACTCAGCAGCCCAAGCAGATGTACATGTCCAAAACAGGAAGAAAGTTATTAGATATATATTCAATATATTCAGCATATTCTAGTAACATATCACATTCAGATGCACATGATAGGTACACAAATAGATAATTTAAACAAGAATCTGATTAATAATGTAGCGAAAATTATATATTAATGTAGTGGCTTTACTTAGCAAATAGTTCACATTGAAAACCTTTCGTTGTCATTAAACATTAAGCCCTTAAAGAACTGAATATTTCAATTAATTAAGAGCTAAGGAGGAAGCTCAACTCGAGGTTGATGCTCCCTTTTGATCCCCCAACACTTCAAAGTTCCCAACGGACTCAAGGCCTAGGGCAATGGTTGCCCAACCTAGAGTCAAACACCGCTCCCAAATACCCTTAAATACTAACATGTTTTTCTTACTGGTTTATGTTCTAATGAGGCCTTTCCAATGTAAACTAAAAACTAAAGTATTACTCACCACGAAAATATACTTTTCCTCTTAATAAAATAACACAAGAGAACACATTTTACCTTTGATACTAAATAAAGAATACATATCAAGTAAACCTAAAGGGGATGACTTTAGAACATATATAGATGAGAAACAGAAGTTTCATATCATACTCTTATATGAGTAAGTCATTAAGGAACAACATATCCAAAGAGAAAATGGGGAATGCAGAACTCATATGAACAGCAGCGCAGGAGATACAGATACTCCTGCATTGGCAAACTAACTGTGAACTACTTGGTTTGTTATCAACACATGCAGGGATTAATAACACTACTTAGCACCTTAAAGGTAATTAGAAAAGGTTCCGACAAAACAATTATGGCTATCCACCTCTTGCAGGGGTTTATCAAGGATATCAGGAATACGATTAAACTCTCAACATGACTGCAAATTCACGAATCCAGACATAGGATTTCTAGGGACTCGGAAGAGTTATGCTCCTAACAGTATTAGCAGGTCATCATGTCTAATATCAACAAAGGACTTCATAACGTTTAAGAATCAGGTTCAGTTTCAAATCAGCAATAGGAGAAAGACTGAGCAGAATCTGAGACAAAACATGGTGTTATAGTATCAAACAAGGATACTTGTAACATTCAGTTAACTGTACATAGGTAGGGTAAGTGAGGTAGTGACCTCATATAAGCAGGGGAGCTTTGCACATTACAAGATCAAGTTAAACATGTCAATGAAGAGGGAAAAGGAAGTATTGTATGAAAACAAGTTTAACTCCAACATAAGTCTAGCTTAGTATCTAAGTACGAAGTGTTTATGCTTCAGCTCCTAAAAATTGACAATCGATTATAACCGAATATCTAAGTGCTACTTTCATGGAAGACAAGTTAATGATAGATGCATGCAAGCTTCACGAAATCAACAGTAGCTCAAAGAGATTAAGGACAGGGAAGTACTGCACAAGCAAGTTTTGAATTATACATGTATCTAAAGATCCCAACTAATCATGGGATAACCAAGCTTAGTTACATAGCAATTACCAGTTGGCTTTATCCAAACAGGATCATGACTTATTCTATGAAGAGGAAGGTAGCTTAACCTTAAGAGAATATGTACAATAAAGGTTCATGAAAAGAAGACAGTTTAACTCAAACAAGTTTCCTACAAATGCATCCAACACTTAGGTGTGATCATGAGAAGGTCACGGTGATAGCCCAGAAACTACCCTCAGAGCTAGTAGATACAGATATAGAGAAGGAGAGCATCTAAACACTTAGATTTTTTCACCTTAGTTAAGTGATATGGACTTATGAACTTTCAGGTTTATCTCAGTTAGGATTATCAATAATGAACTCGACCATAAGACAAATAAGATGCAGGGAAAACAATGTGTAGAGGTGACGATCACAGTAGAATCATCAGTGAAGGAAAAACATGAAGTTTAGGTAAACTTGATTAGTTTAACAATAATAGTAACTAAATAAAGTGAAAGATCATGGGAGTAACTCAGAAAACAGTCTAACAAACATAAGCAGAGAAGAAAGCATTTAGGCACTTTAAGTTCAGGCTGAAAGTCAAAAGACAGGGGATATAAACTAAACAACTTTAGATTCATCTTAGTTATAATTATCAGGTAGTAAACTCAACATCAAAGCTCACAAACCACAGAGATGCAACAAGACAGAGATAATCTTACTACAAATCAATGAAACAATGAAGTTCAGGTTGAACATAAACATATAATAACTTAAGCATGAAGACTGTTGGAAAACTTAGAACAAGGATCTAAAAGTATCAATTATGGTTTAATCAATTATCACTTAAAGACTCATCACAGAACAAGCTAATCACAAGAAGTCGTTAAACTAACAGAGCATCAGTATTAACATGTCAAACACATACAGATAATTGCAATCTACAGAACCTGACTTAGCATGCTTGTGTCATTCAAAGAAAACGAACAAAAGAGAAAATGAGAGAGGTGCTGACCTTTTTGAGAGAAGCAGACCAAACGAACTCTTTTCAATTTCTCAAAATCCTAGAACCCTCAAGTTTAGACCAACAACATAACTCAACAAAGAAAAGAAAAGGCAGTAAGAAACCTAAGGCTTGAAACCCTAAATCTCTCAGTGTTTGTGTGTGCTTCTCTTAGATAACAGGATAGTGATTTTTCTCGTTAGGTTGTGGTTGTTGTGAACATTAAAGGCTTCTATTTATAGTGCCATTAAGATTCTAGGGTTATCGGACAATTCAAATCATATAGTAGAAGGTGACTCATGGTAATGATGATAACAAATCGAATAAAATCAAAAGACAAAGGGGAAAGCAAATATTGGGTTTACCTGAGTGAAGAAAGCTGATCGATGAGGCGCGAAGGACCGCTGGTCAGAACCCTAATATCTAGAGGTCATTGCATTTAACCTCCAGGTGTTGAATACCAATATTGAGGCCAGCTAATGTCCCAGACTCGCCTTTAATTTGTAAAGACGGAGGAGGAGGTCTGGTGAGTTGAAGTTTCACCGTCTGGTATGACCTCTTCAAAGAGGGTTTTTGAAATTGAATTGCAATAGGGGAAAGTGATGATGAGCTTTGTGGTGTAGATTAGGGTTTTCGGTTTTTGGGAGATTTGAATTGGAGTGATGAAAATGGAAATTAATCGGCGAGAATCGCGGATATGAGAGACAGTAAGGATGATTCAAGGGATGATTTGTGAGTTTGCACGAATTTGTGCAAGATTTTTGTGACTGATTAGGTTCAGTGTTTGAAAGACTTGAGAGAGAAAGGGAAAGAAGGCAGCTGGGCAATAGAGAAATGATTAGGGTTCGGGGGGTGAGACCAACTGGTCTCTAAGTTAAAACGGGGGGAGGAGATCTGGGCCGTTGGAATTGATGATCAACGGCCCTGATAATTTGATCAATTAGGATTTTTAGGGGAAATTTTGGTAGTCGTTGGATTAAAAGATTTTGGACGGTTAAGGTTGGGTCTTTGGGGACGGGTATTTGAATTAAAAGGGGAATTAGGGAATAAACATGAGCCGTTGATCAGATGGATCAACGGCTCAGATGAGGGTGTGTTTGTTCTGTGAGTTAGGAGTGGGGTGACACGGCGCATTATGATTGGTGCGAAGGGGATCACTTGGATCGCCACAGAGATGAGATGTTTTTTTTTACGGGGTTATTTCCGTTTTGGGCCTTGTATTTGGGCTAAAATGAATTAAAAGGTGGTCATTTTACATTTAAATGAGAGTTGCAATTATAGCCTTTTGGTTTTTAATCCCTTTTGAAATTAAGTTAAATAGACTTAATAATTTTTCAATAAAATGTAGTGAAATTATAGTTTTTAAATACTACTAATTATTGTAATTAATTGTAAAAATACTTTATTAGGACATTAATCTAAATTATTGAAATAGTAAATTAATTAACTATTTTAAGAAGTAATTTACGAAATTGATTATAGAACTTACGTATAGGAATTATTCTTTATAAATCCTAAAATTGTAAATATATTTATAATTGCATAATACTAATGTTAAACGACGAATTTGAAAATTACTAAATTAATTTGAATAAATGGGTATTCATTACTAGAAAATACTTTGAAAACATTTATTGCAAAGGGAGGGTAAAAATTAGCCGTCAACACTCATCATAAGTCAATTCCTCATTAACCTCTATAGTCTCAAACAATAAGCGACTGGTCTCCAACCACCTTCTTCAACATGGATACATGAAACACCGGGTGTACTAAAGACATCTCTGGAGGTAGTTCAAGCTTGTAAGCCACCCGACCAATCCTCCGAATGATTATGTATGGTCTGACATACCTCAAACTCAATTTCCCTTTATTACTGAACCGCATTATACCCTTCATGGGAGAAACCTTCAAGAATACCCAATCATCCTCTTTGAACTCCAAATCCCTAGGACGCACATCTTGATAGGACTTCTGACGACTCTGAGCAGTTTTCAACCGTTTCGTTATGATCTTAACCTTCTCCATAGCCTGACGCACGAGGTCTGGCCCTATCAACTCTGCTTCCCCAATCTCGAACCATCCAATGGGAGATCCACATCTCCTGCCACATAAAACCTCGAACGGTGCCATCTGAATACTAGCACGATAACTATTGTTGTAGGAAAATTCTATGAGTGGAAAATGATCATCCCAGCTACCCTTGAAGTCAAAAACACAAGCGCGCAACATGTCCTCGAGCGTCTGAATGGTCCGCTCTGCCTGCCTGTCGGCCTGTGGATGAAAGGTTGTACAAAGATTCACCTGAGTACCCAAACCTCGCTGAAATTTCCTCCAAAAGTTAGCTGTGAACTGTGCCCCTCGTTCTGAGATGATAGAAACCGGAGTGCCATGCAACCTAACTATTACCTTGATATACACTAAGCATGCTATTCCGCTGTATCTGTAGCCTTAACAGGTAAGAAGTGTGCTGATTTTGTGAGTCGATCAACAATCACCCAAATCGAGTCAAACTTGCAAGGTGTGCGAGGTAGTCCCACCACAAAGTCCATATTGATCATCTCCCACTTCCACATCAGAATTTTTATGTTTTGTGCCAACCCACCGGGCCTTTGGTGCTCGGCCTTCACTTGCTGACAATTTGGACATCTTGCCACAAAGTTCGCTATATTCTTCTTCATATCATTCCACCAGTAGACTTCCTTAAGATCATGATACATATTTGTAGATCCTGGGTGCACGGAATACCTAGAAGTGTGAGCCTAAGTCATGATTCTTTCGCGGAGACCATCTACATTAGGAACACATAATCGCCCTTGGTACCTTAGTGTACCATCATCCATTCCAAGTAAAAAAGTCATGGTCTTATGTTTATGAACCCCCTCTTTCAATTGTACTAACAATGGATCGTTGTATTGCTTCTCCTTGACCTCCATCACAAGCGACAATTCAACCTTATTTTACACAATCACCCCTCCTTCACTAGTGTCCGCAAGAGAAACTCCCAAACTATCCAACCGATAAACCTCCTTGGCCAGCGACCTTTAATATGCCTCCACGTGAGCCAAACTACCCATGGATTTCCGGTTAAGAGCTCCGCCCCAATATTAGCCTTCCCCGGATGATATAGGATATCGATGTTGTAATCCTTGAGTAACTCAAGCCATCTTCTCTGCCTCAAATTCAATTCCTTCTGTTTGAAAATATATTGAAGGATCTTATGGTCCGTGAATATATCCACATGTACCCCATACAAATAATGACGCC
The DNA here is from genome assembly GCA_002018475.1 of Nicotiana obtusifolia. NCBI lineage: Eukaryota > Viridiplantae > Streptophyta > Magnoliopsida > Solanales > Solanaceae > Nicotiana > Nicotiana obtusifolia. The sequence goes on from MCJB01051919.1 coordinate 74,703, forward strand.
AAATCTTCAATGCAAATACCACCACTGCAAGCTCTAAGTCATTTGTTGGATAGTTCTTTTCATGATTCTTGAGTTTCCAAGAAGCATAAGCTATCACCTTGCCATGTTGCATCAATACACACCCAAGTCCGATTCTTGAAGCATCGCAATATACCACAAACCCATCTGTACCCTCTGGTAGAGTCAACATAGGTGTCGTAGTCAACCTTGATTTCAACTCTTGGAAGCTCTTTTTACAAGCATCATACCATTGGAATTTAACTTCCTTCTACGTCAGTTGAGTCAACAGAGAGGCAAGAGTAGAGAACCCCCTCCACAAACTTTCTGCAATACCCAGCTAAGCCCAAGAAACTGCAAATCTCTGTTGGAGTTGTAGGTCTAGGCCAATTTTTCAAAGCTGCAATCTTCTGACGATCAACCTTAATTCCTTCTTTGGAAACGACATGACCCAAAAATGTGACAGATTCAAGCCAAAATTCACACTTCGAAAACATCGCATACAACTTGTGCTGATATAGAGTCTGCAGAACTGCCCTGAGATGATCGACATGGTCCTCTCGACTATGTGAATATACAATAATATCATCAATGAACACTATCACAAAGGAGTCGAGAAAAGTCTTGAAGACTCGATTGATAAGACCCATAAAAGTTGTCAGGGCATTTGTTAGCCCTAAAGACATCACCAGAAATTCAAAGTTCCCATACGGGTCCTGAAAGCTGTTTTTGGAATATCCTACTCCCTGATTACCCGGATCTTAAGTCAATTTTGGAGAAGTACTTAGCAACCTGCAAATGGTCAAACAAGTCATCTATCCTTAGCACCGGGCACTTATTCTTGATCGTGACCTTGTTGAGCTAATGGTAGTTAATCCACATTCTCAGTGACCTATCTTTCTTCCTTACAAAGAGGACAGGTGCACCCCAGGGCCACACACCCCAGCTGGATGAAACCCTTCTTTAAAAAATCCTTCAACTTCTCCTTTAGGTCCTTCAATTCTAAAAGTGCCATTCTGTGGGGTGAAATAGATATAGGCTGCGTGCCTGACATCACATCAATCCCAAAATCTATCTCCCTGTTTGGTGGGATCCCAGTGAGCTCATCAGGAAAGACCTCTGAAAAATCATTCACAACTGGCACAGACTCAAGTGTTGGTGCCTCAGCATTGGTGTACGTAACCCAGACCAAATGGTAAATACATCCCTTGTTGATCATCTTTGTGGCCTTAAGGTAGGAAATAAACTTACCCTTCGGCACCGCATCATCCCCCTTCCATTCAATAACTGGCTCATTTGGAAATTCAAACCTAACAGTTCTGGTTCGGCAGTCAAGCTTAGCAAAACATGAATAAATCTAGTCCATCCCCATTATTACATCAAAATCAACCATCCCCAATTCAATGAGATCGGCCATGGTGTCCCGACCACGCACCATGACAACACAATCCCTATAAACTCGCGTGGCCACAATAGACTCAACAATAGGAGTAGATACGGAGAACGGCTCATGAAGTTGTTCCGGTTCTATCCCAAATTCCATAGCAACATAAGAAGTGACATAGGACAAAGTGGAACCACGATCGATAAGAGCATATAGATTATAAGATTAGACAGTCAATATTACATGTGACAACATCTGGAGAAGCCTTCAAACTCTGGCGTCACCTTATAGTGGAGAAATGGCTGGATCCTCCCGAACTCTATGCACTACTCCTAGCTGCACTACGCCCTGCTGGTGCTGGAGTGCTTCAAGCTGGAGGAGGTGCTGCGGATGCAGTGGCTGCAGAGTTGGTTGGCTGTGTCGTAGCCCTGCCCACACTCTGGCGGGACGAACGACAATCCCTCATAATGTGATCCCTTATATCGCACCCATAGCATATGGGTAGGTCCATGTAGCACAACCCTAAGTGGATCTTCCCACACCTAGGGCATGGGGGTCTCCGCTGCTACTAGAATCTCCCACTAGGCCGACCCTGCTGGTAAGATACCATGTTGCCTTGATCGGGCCTGAAACGGCTCCACTACTGCTGACCGGGCCCTGATGGCTGTGCAATGACTAAAGACTGAGCAAAGGACTAGGATCCAGATGACCCTCCCCTAAATGCTGACCTACCACCACCACCACCAGAAGAACCACCAGCATTGCCAATAGACCGGGCCTTATTGTTACCCTATCGCTCCATTCTATTCTTCAATTTGCAGGTCTCCGTGGCTTGAGCAAATGCCACCATCTTCCTATAGTTCATATCATAATTCAAGGCAGCTGTAGGGGCCTCATAATAAGTAAGGGGCTGAGGCCCTACACAAACTAGGGCACTCTAGCCTCCATAGTGGGCAACATGTAAATAGGATACTTGGACAGGCAGGCGAACCTCATGTGGTACTCCCACACGCTTAGGCTGCCTTGCCTCACGCTTTCAAACTTAGAGGCATGGGCTACCTTACTCTCGGTAGGCAAGAAATGATCAATGAAGGCGTCAACAAACTTACTCCACCTCGCCGGAGGGCTCCCCTTCTCACGGGTCTCCTCCCACAGCTCAAACCAAGAATATTCCACCTCTTTCAGGCGGTAGGAGGCCAACTCCACTACCTCCATCTCAGTAGCACGCATAACTAAGAGAGCCTTGTGCATCTCATCAATGAAGTCCCGGGAGTCCTTCTCGGGGGTGGTACCCGTGAACACTGCAGAATTTCTGCAATCCTCAAACAGATTATCCTACCTTGTCACCACGAAACCCCGAGTTCTAGTAAAACTTTACGGAGCCTTATAGGTAGGACGGAGGCAGTCGCTTCATACGCAGTCATCATAGGTATGGTTTCGGTATGTCATAGAGATGAATCAGTCTTATTTGATCCAGGATCCACTTATTCATATGTGTCATCTTACTTTGCTCCGTATTTGAATACATCACGTGATTCTTTGAGTTCTCATGCTTATGTATCCACGCCTATGGGAGATTATATTGTAATGGACTGTGTGTATCGATCGTGTTTAGTTGCTATTGGGGGTTTTGGGACCAGTGTTGATCTATTGTTACTTAATATGGTAGACTTTTATGTTTTCTTGGACATGGACTGGTTGTCACCCTATCATGCTATTCTAAGATGTCACGCCAAGACGATGACATTGGCTATGCCAGGTTCGCCACGGTTAGAGTGAAGGAGTACATTAGATTATGTTCCTAGCAGGTTTTTGCTATTTCTAAAGGCTCAAAGGATGGTTGAGAAGGGGTGTGATGCATAACTAGCCTTTGTGAGAGATGCCAGTACAGATACTCCTACCGTTAAGTCAGTTTTGGTAGTGAGAGACTTCCCAGATGTATCTCCTGAAGATCTTCGGAGCATGCTGCCCAATAGGGATATTGATTTTGGCATTGACTTGTTGCCGGACACTCATCCCATTTAGATTCCACCATATTTTATGGCCCTAGCAGAGAGCTGAAGTTTTATCTAAAATTCTCAAAGTGTGAATTTTGGCTTGATTCTGTGGCGTTTTTGGGTCATGTGGTGTACGAGTAAGAGGATAAAGGTAGATCCGTAGAAGATTGAAGTGTTTCAGAGTTGGCCCAGACCGTCTTCAGCTATTGAGATCTGGAGTTTCCTTGGTTTTGCCCGGTACTATCACCGTTTTGTAGAGGGTTTATGTTACACCCCATGTTTTTGTACGTTAGAGTATATTTGGAATTATATAAAGTAAATTAATCATGTTACCTTGGACGCTACAAATATTTAAGATCATGAATAACAAGTATTAAGAGGGATGAACGGTTTAGAAGCTAAACAAATTAAAGAAAATAAGTTTCGTCGAATGTCGACAAGTTGGGAATGTTATAACATGTACTTTTGGGGTGAGACTAGGGTGATTAACATGATAATGAGGTTATTTTATGAGTTATTTTAGTCTTATGATAGTTGTGTATTACGTTTAGAAGTCAAGCGAGATGTGGAACAAAAGTTAGCAAAGGTTATCACAAGTCACATTCATAAATGTGCTGAAAATTCGATCAAATGTAGCTGCGCTTTTCTCCCAATATACTTGAAATTACGGGATTATCCACCTACCATATTGAATATCTATGAGTCTAGTTTCTAACTCATTAAACCTCTTGTTTATACGACATCCGAGTAGAGAGATATTCGCGTTTATGCGAGACTGCGCAAGCAGCTCCATGGGACCCACAAAGTCGGTGTAAAACTCCAGCTTGCTTTTAAGTCAATTCTAAATCGTTTTAACTCATTTTTGTCGTCAAAAACAGTTCCTAAACCCTCCTAAATTCTCTCCAAGTATTCCTCCATGATTCTACGGTGAAAATCTAATATAAAAACATGAATCCAATGCTAGAAATCCCGTGGTGCTTGCTAGATCGTAGTTCTTCATCCTGTGGCGGTTTTGGAGGGTTCTTCAAAGGTAAGTAACCTCAGATTTCGTGTTGTTCTTTTTTATTAAGCTATGAATCAGTCACTCCTTCATATATATTAGAGTTTCAAGGAAAAACACAAGTGTATACGCACCAACTTGAACACAAAAGTTGATTCAAGAACAGGATACAACTCCTACAGTGTTGTGGTGTGACTGGGGGTTGTTGTGAGCTACACCAGCTAGGGATTTCAAGTTGTATCTACTTCCTAAGGTAATTAAATCATTTTATTTGTTGTTCTTAAGTTTAATCATGTGTTGGTTTAGTTGTTTGAGTGAAACTGTACAAGATAGTAATTAACATGGCATAAGGAATCGTTATCTTTTTTTGTGGGCTGTGTTGAGGCTATATATTTAGTTTGTTGTGGCTGGAAATTGTTATAAATAGCTTGATTATGTTATGGCTACTTTTTCTAAGCTTATCTATGAGCTAATTAAGTTGATTGAAGAAGATAACATGAAAAAGAAGAGGTTGACGATAAAGGTTAAGGTGCTAGGCATGTGGACTATATTTTAAGATTATTCTTTTGATGTTTTAGGCTGAAAATGTTATCGTAAGCATAAGTATGATGCTATAGATGTTGAGCGCAGATTCATGGAAAAGTAATTGGATTCAAACCATATTTTGTTAATTGTAAATCGAGCTTGCCGCTCAAAATAATTGTTGAAGTAATCAGAGAGCTTAGTGTGAATTATATTGTTTTTATTTGGGCTATTTGGTGACTTTTGGTAACATATGGTATGTAGTACAAACAGGGGAGGTGCTGTCTGCTTTCTTGTAGAATATTGATTTTGAAATATGAGAGTTACAATGCTTATATGATGACAACGAAGTCAGTTTACTTATTGTAGACATAACAAGATCATATTGAGTTTGCTTGATAATTGGATAGAAGATTTCAAAGGTATGTTAAGGTTATCCCTTCTTTCCTTTTGGCGTGATCCATATGATACAACGAAACGAGCAAACACGCAACTTTCACAAATGACTCTATTCTTAGAAGTACTAGGGTTGCTTTGTTCTTGATTTTCCCATATGTCCTATTATTGTATCGTCTGTTCATGGGTCACAGAAAATATATAAGTTGATAAAGTTTATTTTGTGATATTAACCGAAGGCATATTGATCATATGACATCCCGATAGATCTTATTGACTTACTTCTTATGCATTGCATTCATTTATATATGTCAAGTATTCTCTTATGTTTAATTCTGGTTATCTCATGACAACCTTTTCGGCTAATTTACCCATAATAGTATGATAAGAAGGATACGTTACGTTGGTCCTCGGTTGTGATAGGCACCGGGTGCCCGTCGCGGCCCTTCGGTTTGGGTGACGACACAAGTGGTATCAGTGCAGTTCTTTCCGAGAGAGTCTACAAGCCATGTCTAGTAAAGTCTTATTTATGGGTGTGTTGTGCACCACACTTATAAGCAGGAGGCTACAGGGCATTTAGGACTGTCACTCTTTCTTCTTACTCTAGATCATGTGGTAGAGCTAAGTTGTAAGAATTCAAACTCTTAAATTCTACTTTATTCGTAATACAATGATACCTACATCCAGAAAGAAAGTTGGTGAGAGATTGAATGTTGCTGTGGAAGAGTTGAGTCAGAGGAACTCGATTTTGTATCATACTTATGATGAGAAAATGTGAGGTCTGCAGCAGATCATATGTGTACTAAGACGTGTAAACTTTTTGATAAGGAGCCTTAAGGCATGAATATATATCCACCCATATGGTAGAGTAATAAGAGAATCAGAAGGTAGATACAAGTTCCAACAAGTAAAAGAAGCAAGGTGAAGAAGGCTTTGAGGTACCCAGTTAGTGAATATTATTAGTATTTACAATTCAGGCAGAGAAAAATAAGCATTATGAGTTACTTTAAACAGTAACAGAGATATATATACTTGACAACACCCATCTCAGTTATGCCCTATGGGAGCTAACAAATATAGTTTAAGAGAAGGATGGGTTATCAGGATCTAGGTGGGGGTTAGAGTAACTAAAAATGGTGGATTGATTGTTAGCGTTAGCTGACATTTCCGAAGGATATTGCAGACATGGTAATAATTCTCCTTGTGAGACACCCAGGTGGTGCACTCTAGAACAGTACAGTCAGATATGAATACTAGAATGTACAGAATTTCAAAAGATAGGCACTTGAATCCTAGAATGGATAAATATTTACCTTAGTATGACTCTCATCCCTAGTTAAGAGAGAATGTTAGGCGATCCGAAGAGCCAATGGATGGAGCAAGGGAGCTAAAAGCGAAAGAATGTTTTATTGAAGTTTTTTGAATAAAGTGATAGACATAATATTAGCAGGAGAATAAGAAGAGAGTAAATGAAGTATTATGAGTAAGATGTGATAAATGGTTGATAACGGTAAATCAAAGTATGACAAGATGACAGAGTCTATAGTCAAGTGAAGCGAAATCAAAGAGGAGACACACCTTTAAACAATAAAAGAGTATAACATATAAATTCATATCCTCATTTCGAGAAATAAGTTGGTGACTCCAACGTAATAATCAGAAGGGAAAGTTAGAGCCCTGGAGTAATAGAAATCACTCCGGGCTAGTGAACAAGATAAAGTGAATATGAATTAGGGGCTGAAGGATTTGATAATAGTCGGCATCGTGAGAATTTTAAAAATTGCGTTCCTACAGTAATAGAATGGACAACAGAAGAATAACCTTTAAAGTTCATTCAGGAAGACGCTTCCCTAAAGCAAGCACTGTGAGCAGAGTTAAGCTTAGAGGACTAAGTGTGCCAGTTACACTAGGTGTCACCCTTGTGCATAAGGAATTCAGTTATCCCTGGTACATAAGGGTTACCGTAAGGTGGGTAAGGGTCATTGATGATGTGAAAAGACGACAAAGATGAAGAGGTAAAACATCTATAGTTAGATCGCCGTAGCACTAAATCTTAGTACTCCCCTAAGCGGGGAAGATGGTGTGATGTGGTATTAAGTCAGAATTAAGTGGTTCAGAAAGCTATGGAATGGTAAAGGAAGAATGTGGTAAAAAGAGAAAGGGATGAGGTTGCATTTATTCAAATCCTACGGATATGTCGCGACACTAGAACATTATGCAAGCACGACGTCGAGGAGAGGCAGTAAGAGTTCCCGGCCAGGATATTATTGATAAATAAATGCGAATGAACACTATATACTTAAGGAGCCGGTGCAAGAGGTAAGTTAAGACAAAGGACATAACCCTAGAGGGGTTACGCAGAATATAGATATGAGAATGGACCAACGAGTAGTCTGTAGTTGATTCAGGAAGAGTCTAGTTATGACAAGACAAGACGATACAAATAAATCAACAGTGCAAGATTAACGTAGTAAAACCCAACATAGGGAATTCAATCTCGCAGATATGATGACATTGTGATCCTTGAGAAATATCCAAATAGGAGTTGGGGTAGTTAAAGGTACCGTATAAGTGTTACGGAAAAAAAAAGAGAGTGTCACTGGGAAGACAGTAAAAAAAAGTTTAGTTCAGAAGAGACCCTACGAGCACAAGTGCGCAGAGGTAAGTAACAAGGGATAATTATAGGCGAGCAAGAACATCAAAGATTCTGTCAGCTATATTGATGTAATAAGCTCGCAGCTTTACAACAGTCAGAGGGTCTTCCCTAAGTAGTACAATGAAAGACTAGCTGGGGAAATAAGGAAGAAGGCTTCAACCTAAGCATAGTAACTTGAAGAAGAAATGGCCTTGTAACAATAGTCTCACTACAATATTGTATACACTCTATAAGATAGTGGCACCTATCGTGGCTAACGAACGGAAAAAAAAATATCAAAAGTGTTATTTGAGATCGTATGAGTTACAGGAAATTCCAGTATTCGTGGGCAATAAGATAAGGCAAGTATTCATGCAACAAGTGGCAGAACGACTAGGAAAAGTAATTGCATACATTTAAAGACAACTGAGTAGGCACAAAAGGAAATCTATGGTGCTAGCAAGTTAAAGGACAGTTGCGAGTAGTATAAATATCTATGTGTAGGTCGCAAGCTAAAGTATCATAGAGAGACAAGGTTTTAGGTAGATAGGAGTAAGGATAAGAAAAAGTGAGTGAGAAGGTGACGAGAATAGGTAAGTCCTCGGGATTAAACCCATCAAAACAAGAGAGCTGGTGGTTTCTGTAAGTTATAGAAAGCTCGGTTTAGCCTAAATGAACTCAGAGGAATCTAAAAATTGGAGCAATTAGAAGAGATGAAATGCTGCTCTGGTAGTAGAATAAGGGCGTAATGTAATAGATAAGAGGATGACATTTAGGCCTTTGATTGAGTAATGATTTTTAGAAAAGAGATTTCATGAATTGAACGGGATTAGAATAGCCCCATAAGATGAATCACGTTGGGATGCTATAAAATACGGTTATTAAAGTATAATATCGTCCATAGGTGGATCAAGCAAATCACCTCAAATATTCCCTGATGCAACGAGAGCCCTAGTGACAATGTATTACGTAAGAGGTTTCATGTTATCACTGGTAGATTATGAAAGTTACAAAGTATGAGATGAGATTAGGCCGTCATTATTAAGAAGAACAGTAATGAGGAACCACAAAGGACTTAGATTTATACATCTAGGATAAGTAACTAGAGAGTAACCTGGAGTTGGATAGCAGACCTTGGTAATAATAAATTGAAGTAAGAGTTATGGTATAGTATGACCTACCTAATTGTAGTGAAGCCATAAGCATAGATAAGCGAGGCTATGAAACAAGATATATCAACAGTCGTAAGTTCGACAAAGTACCGAGTGAAGAACATCAGTACACCTATAAATTCCCAGAGGAACAGCTTGTCATAAGTTCTGTATATATTCACAAAGTGAGGCCTAGAGATTGGCTAAAAGCTGGAGGAAAAAGGAGAAAAGAGTTGCATAGGCACACATACAAGGTCTAAGTCGTATAAGCTGGATGACAGAAGGTAGCAACAGTTAGAAGAATGGAAGAATTCCGATCACAAGTCGTGGTGTGAGAAAGAGGCCTAAAGGGAGGAATGCCATGGCCTTGAGATTTATTCACAGAACAGTTGCCTAGATTGAAAGGAAAGTATTAAAGTATTCTTAAGAGCTATATGATACAAATTTTCCGAAAGGGGAATAAGTGCATCATTCAACATTCGAGGAAGAATGTTACGAAGAGGGGAATGATGTTACACCCCATGTTTTCGTACGTGAGAGTACGTCGTAAGTCAGTTAATGTAAGCTCAAAAATGAAATTATATTTGGAAGAATATAAAGTAAGTCAATCATGTTACCTTGGAGGATAGAAATATTTAAGATCATATATAACAAGTACCAAGAGGGTTGAAAGGCTTAGAAGCTAAACAAATTGAAGAAAATAAGTTTCGTCGAATGTTGACAAGTTGGGAATGTTATAACATGTACTTTTAGGGTGACACTAGAGTACTTAACAAGATAAGGAGGTTATTTTATGAGCTATTTTAGTCGTATGATAGTCATGTATTATGTTTTGAAGTCAAGCGAGTTGTGGAACAAAAGTTAGCAAAGGTCATCACAAGTTATATTCATAAATGTGTTGAAACTTAGGTCATATGTAGCTGCGCTTTTCTCCCAATACACTTGAAATTACGGGATGATACACCTACCAAATTTAATATCTATGAGTCTAGTTTCTAAATAATTAAACCGCTTGTTGATACGACATCCGAGTAGAGAGATATTCGCGTTTTTGTGAGACCGCACAAGCAGCTCCGATGGTACCCACAAAGTCGGTGTAAAACTCCAGCTTGTGTTTAAGTCAATTCTATGTCGTTTTAACTCATTTTTATAGTCCAAAACAGTTCCTACACCCTCCTAAATTCTCTCCAAAGGTTCCTCTAGGATTCTAGGGTGAAAATCTAAGATAAAAACATGAATCCAACGCTAGAAATCTCGTGGTGCTCGCTAGATCGTAGTTCTTCATCTTGTGGCGGTTTTGGAGGGTTCTTCAAAGGTAAGTAACCTCATATTTCGTGTTGTTCTTTTTGATTAAGCTATGAATCAGTCACTCCTTCATATATATTAGAGTTTCAAGGTAAAATACAAGTGTCTACGCACCAACTTGAACACAAAAATTGATTCAAGAAGAGAATACAACTCCTATAGTGTTGTGGTGTGATTGAGGGATGTTGTTAGCTACACCAGCTGGGTATTTCAAGTTTTATCTACTGCATAAGGTAATTAAATCATGTTCTTTTTTGTGCATAAGTTTAATCATGTGTTGGTTTAGTTGTTTGAGTGAAACTCTACAAGATAGTAATTGACATGGCATAAGGAATCGTTATCTTTTTTTGTGGGCTGTGTTGAGGCTATATATATAATTTGTATTGGCTGGAAATTTTTATAAATAGCTTGATTATGTTATGTCTGCTGTTTTTAAGCTTATCTATGAGCTAATTAAGTTGATTGAAGAAGAAAACATGAAAAAGAAGAGGTTGACGATAAAGGTTAAGGTGCTAGGCATGTGGACTATATTCTAATATTATTCTTATGATGTTTTTGAGATAAAAATGATATGGTAAGCATATGTATGATGCTATAGATGTTGAAGGCAGATTCATGGAAAAGGAATTGGTTTCAAACCATATTTTGTTAATTGTAAATCAAGCTTGCCGCTCAAAATGGTTGTTAAAGTAATCGGAGAGCTTATTGTGAATTATTTTGTTGTTGTTTGGGATGTTTGGTGAATTTTGGTAACATATGGGATGTAGTACAAACAGGGGAGGTGCTGTCTGTTTTCTTGTAGAATGTTGATTTTGAAATATGAGAGTTACAACGCTTATATGATGACAACGAAGTCAGTTTACTTATTGTAGACATAAGAAGATCATATTGAGCTTGCTTGATAATTGGATAGAAGATTTCAAAGGTATATTAAGGTTATCCCTTCTTTCCTTTTGGCATGATCCATATGATATAACGAAACGAGCAAACACGCAACTTTCACAAATGACTCTATTCTTAGAAGTACTAGGGTTGCCTTTGTTCTTGATTCTCCATATGTCCTATTATTATATCGTCTTCATGGGTCTCGGAAAATACTTAAGTTGATAAAGTTTATTTCATGATATTAACCGAAGGCATATTAAGCTTATGACATCTCGAGAGATCTTAGTGACTTACTTCTTATGCATTACATTCATTTATACATGTACGTTAGCCCATGACCAGATGGCGTTATAAAATCATATATTATATGTATATGAGGTTTGGGAAAAGGTTGTGGAGTTACATACGCACCACCACCTGATCAGCTGGTATATATTGATGATTTCACCCGCAGAGGCCGAGATGATATGATCGGATGCCCTCAGAGGCTTGATGATGTTATGTACGCATATAGCTATGCATGATATGACATTTATACATATATGCATGACATTATAAATGTTTCATGATTCACAAAGCTATTCAGATTTACAGGGTGAATTCTTTGCTCTATGTTTCTTTCATTTCTTTTATATACTGCTTTTCATGCCTTACATACTCGGTACTTTATTTGTACTGAAATCCCTTTTGCTTGGGACACTCTTTTTCATGCCTACAGGTCCCGATAGATAGGTTGACGGTCCTCTTAGTATGCAATCAGCTCAGCAGAAGTGTTGGTACACCCAACTTGCTTTGGAGTTGCCTATTTGGTCAATATGATTTAGACATGTATTGATTGGTATGGCGGGGCCCTTTCCTGACCTTTATGGTGTTTATGTATTCATTGAGGCTTGTAGATAGATGTCATATATATATATATATATATATATATATATGGATGATTTTATGGCCTTGTCGGTCTATGTTTTGAGTGTACAAATGATCATTTTGGTCTTATAGGCCCGTATGTCACATGTATAAGTTTGTATACGATGTTGGGTCGTCCTATGTCGAGTATTCTCTTATGTTTAATTTTGGTTATCTCATGACATCCTTTCCGGCTAATTTACCCATAATAGTATGATAAGAAGGATACGTTACGTTGGTACTCGGTTAAGTTGGGCACTGGGTGCTCGTCACGGCCCTTCGGTTTGGGTCGTGACAGTTTTTCATCCATTGCCGCACCTATGACTAGAGTGAACTAGAAGGGTGCTCCTTTTAGATGGTCAAAGGAGTGTGAGGCGAGCTTTCAAAAGCTCAAAATTTCTTTTACTACAGTCCCAGTGTTGGTGTTGCCTACGGGTTCAGGGTCCTACAGTGTGTATTGTGATGCATCATGTGTTGAGCTTGGCGCGGTGTTGATGCAAGATGGTAGGGTGATTGCCTACGCATCTCGAAAGCTGATATTCATAAGAAGAATTATTCGGTCCACGACTTGGAATTGGCAGCTATTGTTCATCCATTGAAGATCTGGCAATCTGTACAGTGTCCCATGTGAGGTCTATACCGACCACCGGAGTCTACAGCATCTGTTCAAACAAAAAGATTTTAAGTTGCGGTAGCGGAGATGGTTAGAATTGCTTAGAGACTATGGTATCACTATTCTATATCATCCTGGGAAGGCCAATATGGTGGCTGATTCCTTGAGTCAAAAGACAAAGAGCTTGGACAGTTTAGCATATCTACAGGCAGTTAAGAGGCCACTAGCCATGGATATTCAGGCCTTGGCCAATCAGTTTGTTAGATTGGATGTTTTGGAGCCCAGTCAAATTCTTGCTTGCATGGTTTCTTGGCCTTCGTTATATGATCTCATCATAGAGCATCAGTATGACAACACGCATTTGCTTATCCTTAAGGAAACGGCATAGCACGGCGATGCCAAGGAGGTTCATATGGGAGATGACGGTGTGTTGCAGATGTAGGGCCAAATATGTTTGCCCAATGTAGATGTGCTATGTGAGTTGATCCTTCACGAGGTGCACAGCTCGTGGTACTCCATTCATCAAGGTGCCGCAAAGATGTATCATGATTTGAGGCAGCACCATTAGTGGAGGAGAATGAAGAAAGACATAGTGGAGTATGTAGCTCGGTGCCTAAATTGTCAACAGGTGAAGTATGAGCATCAGTGGCCAGGCGGTCTACTTCAGATACTTGAGATTCCCGAGTGGAAGTGGGAGCCTATCACCACGGATTTTGTAGTTGGGCTCCCACGGACTCAGAAGAAATTTGATGTTGTTTGGGTGATTATGGATAGGTTGACCAAGTCGGCCCATTTCATTCTAGTAGTGACTACCTATTCTTCAAATCTATATCCGGGAGATTGTTCGACTTCATGGCGTGCCGGTATCCATCATCTCTTACCAGAGCACGCAATTTATATCGTGTTTCTAGAAAGCTGTGCAATGTGAATTAGGCACACAGGTTGAGTTAAGTACGCATTCCACCCCCAGACGGATGGACAGTCTGAGCGCACCATTCGGATATTGGAGTATGCTTTGTGCTTGTGTTATGGATTTCGGGGGTTATTGGGATCAGTTCTTGCCACTTGCTGAGTTTGCCGACAAAATAGCTACCGATCGAGTGTTCAGATGGATCCTTATGAGACCCTATATGGGAGACGGTGTCGTTCTCCAGTTTGTTGGTTTGAGCCGGAAGAGGCTAATTGTTAGGCACGGATTTGGTTTGAGATGTCTTGGAGAAGGTCAAATTGATTTAGGACCGGCTTCGTACAGCCTAATCTAGGCAGAAGATTTATGCCGATCGGAGAGTTCATGATGTTGCATTCATGTTTCGAGAGCAAGTCTTGCTCTGGGTTTCACCCATGAAGGGTGTGATAGGGTTCGGAAAGAAGGCAAGATGAGCCCTAGGTATATCAAACCCTTTGAGATCCTTGAGAGGATTATTGATAAAGTGGCCTACAAGCTTGCACTGCCACCTAGCTTATCTGTTGTTCATCCGGTGTTCAATGTTTCTATGCCCTGAAAGTATTATGGTGATCTGTCACATGTTCTATACTTCAAAACAGTCCAATTGGACAAGGACTTGACTTATATTGAGGAGCCTATGGCTATCTTGGACAGATAGGTCTGGAAGATGAGATCAAAGAACATTGCTTCAGTGAAGGTTCAGTGGAGGGGTAACACAATCGAGGAGGTGAACTGGGAGACCAAGCACGTCATGTGGAGTCATTATCCCCATCTATTCATCACTTCAGGTATGTCCTTATGCACGTTCGAGGACGAACATTTATTTTAAAAGGGGGAGAATGTCACGACCCGACCGGCCATTTTGTTGAATTTTTCCTTGTTTCCCCTTTTTGTGCTTCACACATGTGTGTTTATAGTTTTATGACTTACGGGGTTGAGAGTTTTGTTCCTGGAAGATTTACGGTTGATTTTGACACTTTGATTCTTGACTTAGAAGCTTAAATTAGAAATGTTGACTAAACTTTGACTTTTGTGAAAACGACCACAAAACGGTGTTTTGATGGCTGTGATAGCTTCATATGGTGATTTTGGACTTGGGTGTATGCCTGAAATTGAATTCGGAAGTCGTTAGATTGATTTGTTGTTTTGCCAAAATTTGGCAATTTGAAGTTGAAAAGTTTGATCATAGGTTGACATTTAGCTATCGGGCTCGAAATTTTGATTTTAAGAGTTGGAATAGGTTAACTTATTCTTTTTAGAACTTGTATGAAAAATTTGGTATCATTTGGAGTTGAAATGATAGGATTCAGACGCTTAGTTGCAATTCTATTAATTCTTGAACTTTACTTTGAAATTCATGCGTTTTAGTGTTCGATTCGTAGTTCTAGATGTTATCTTTGTGTTTTGATCGTGCAGAATTCATACGATGTTACTTGTGTGGATGTTTGGTTTGGGGCTCCGAGGGCTCAGATGAATTTGGGACATGTATCAGAGTGTCTTGGACTGAAACCAAAAATCTAGTGTGCATTAGCCTCTGGTGTCGCATTTACGAACACCAGGGTCGCAATTGCGACCTTATCAGGGGATCACACGTATCGCAATTGCGTTGCCTGGGTCGCAATTGCGAAAGGTGACTTGGGCCGGTCTAGGTTCGCATTTGCGACAACATTGTCCCTTATGCTAGAGGAGCAGGGTTCGCATTTGCGAACCCATCTTTGCATTTTCGAGAATTTCCCTAAGTCTGTCAAGTGCCGCAATTGCGAGCTTTTCTTCGCAATTGTGAACCCATGTCGCAATTGCGACATTTGAAGCTGAACAAAAGGGTTGGGAGTCGGGATTTCATCTCATATTCTCTCATTTAAAACCCTAGACTCGGTAAGAGGCAATTTAGAGAGGGGATTTTCATCTACAAACTTTGGGTGAGTGATTCTAATCTATTTCCAACTATATTTCATCAATATATCTTAGATTTAACATTAAAATCATGTGAATAAGCGAAAATTTATAAAACTTTTTTGAAAAATAAGATATTGAGTTTTGAGAGTCGATTTGGACTCAGATTTTGAAACTAATCACATATGAACTTGTGGGGTTATGGGTAGTCGGAATCCCTTGGACTCAGGTTTTGACCGGACAAGCCTCGGGTTGACTTTTGTTGACTTTTTGGGAAAAGTGTAAAGATCATAGCTTTATCTATTGTAATTGTTTTCCCTTGCATTGTTTGATGACATTAAGTCAATTTTTGTTAGATTTGAGCGTGTAGATGCGAATTTTAGGGGAAAGGCTATTTCCGATGGTTGAGTTAGCCTAGTTGAGGTAACTATCTTGCCTAACTTTGTGTGGGGGAACTATCCCTTAGGATTTGGGATTGATTGTGTCATTTGTGTTATGTGAAAGCGGTGTACGCAAAGTGACGAGTGGGTACACAGTTTATATGTTGTATTTGACCGGTTTAGGCTACTTAGACTCTTTTCATGCTTTAATTGAATTGTCATATCATGTTCTAAATTCTCATAGTCAATCTACTCTTAATCATGTTAGTCCATCCTTACATTCATTAAATGACTTGTTTAACGCTGGTTATACATCTTACTTGATATTTTGCTCTTACGCGTAGTTGAAGTTGTTGCCTCTTTCATTGTCACATGTTATCTTTTCAATTGTCGATTTATCATTATTTGAAGTCATTTTTACATGTTACCTCTCTCATTATTGATTTATCCTTATTTGAATTCATTGTTAAATGTTGTCTCTTCCATTGTTTATTTATCATTATTTGAAGTCATGGTTTACATGTTACCTCTTTCATTGATGATTATCCTTGTTTGAAGTCATCGTTATATGTTGTCTCTTCCATTGTGAGCTATTCTTACTTATTATCGTGGCTACACATTATCTCTTTTATTGTTGAGTTATTGGTGTTGAAATAGTGAAAGCCGTTATCACATTGAGGCGAAGTTGTTAATTGTTGAGATATCCTTCTTGTTGAGAAATTTATATACATTGTTATTATTTATATTCTTGTACATATTGTGGTTGAGCCATGCGCTATTGTTGTGGAAACATTGATATTGTTGATTATTGGCAAGTTGTGATATATGGGCACTTGTGATGCAAGTTGTTATTGTGATGTGATATTGATGCGTATGCGGTGGTATAAGGATAGTGGTTAATGTGCATGCGGCAGCATAAGGTGGGACTTATGTGCGTGTTTCTTGTGTGGGAATTACTTGAAGCCATGCGGCGTCATAAGGTGGGCTAAAGTGCGTCTAGCCAATTCTGGAAACATGTTTTCTAAACTATTTAAATGTAAGGCTCATGCGGTGGTATAAGGAAAGATTGTGATTGAAATTGAGAAATGTGAATACGAGGCGACACCTCGGTTGTGATTCTTATTATATACGAGGCGGTACCTCGATCGTGATTCTTATTGTACACGAGGCGGTACCTCGTTTGTGATTCTTCTTATTTATCTCATGTTGCAAAGAGTTATTGGTGGAAACACTTCTTGTTGTTTTTTTCTTCCTTGTTTTATCAGCTTTGTCCGTATATGATCATTGTGGTTCTCTTTAATTGCTTCTATTATGATATCTCTATGCCTAAAATCCTGGCATTAGTCCATGTTATTAACTTATTGCATATCAGTTATTTCTTCGCCTTCCATTACTTCTCATTATTATGTTTTTATTCTATTTATTATATCCTAGTATGTGTCTTGACCTGGCCTCGTCACTACTCTATCGAGGTTAGGTTTGATATTTACTAAGTACAATTATGGTGCACTCATACTATTCTTCTACCGGACACTAGAGGTTGATTGAGCAGCTGCTTCTGGAGACTTCAAGGTATACCTGATCGACATCTGCAGGCCTCGGAGTCACCTTCTGTTTTAGAAATATTACTATTTTCTTGCTTCAAACAGTATTGTATATCGAGACAATTAGTACTTTCTTATAGAGCTTATGACTCTGTTCCACCAGGTTTTGGGAAAGTGTTGGTTATTGTACTGTTGAGTTATTATAATAGTGTAGAGGTTAAATCTGAAGTTTTAGTATTAAATCCACTATTTCTCTAAGCATGTTAGGCTTACCAAGTCTTAGAGACTAGGTGCCATCACGACATCCTATGAACGGGAACTGGGGTCGTGACAGATTCGCATAGGGATTATGTCCTATTACATGCTAAAAGGAATGTTCAACCAAACAAGGTGGTAGCCTCCAGCGCAGCATAAGATAAGAGGTATTGATAACTTAACCTATCTAGAGGCCGAAGAAAGAGAAGGTTAGCCAGAGAACTTTTATAAGTTAGAAAGTTTAAGGATCCAATTTAAGGACTCTAATGATAATAGAGTTGTAGCGCATAAGGTATCAGTAGAGCAACAAGATGAAGATCCGGAGTTAATATTACCGAAAGTGAAATTTTTACAACAAACAGAGATAATGTTTGAGTTCTAGGGAAATGGGGTTTTCTGGTACCAGGTCTATTGTGTGTCCCAAATATAGATGATCAATGGAGCATATTAAGAGTGGAGGTGAATTATCCCCCCCCCCCCCAAAAAAAAAGACATACCATGGTACCAAAGACATGTATTGTTGTGCTAGTGCGTCAAGAACATTGCTGAATTTTAGCACAGTGACCTAATGGTCATCTGTTACCGATAGAGTATCAAGGCCTAGAGAGTTAATATAGAAGATAGAGTTCCCAACGTGGAAATGAAAGAGTAGTTCAAGGATAAAGTGCAGTATGGGCTTACCCCGTTCTTATTAGAAATACTAATCTAGAGGGTTGGTGGTCGACACATTTACAAGATTAACCCATCTCTTACCAAGATGGAGCTATTCGCACAGTCAAGAATTATATAAGTGAAACTTTGAGAAAACAATACGCTTCAGGACATTGTAATATCTATTACCTTAGATAGAAGAATTTAGTTACAGTGAACTTCTAAAGATTCTTCCAAAAACATTTAGGTACACAGATCAGTCTTAGCACAACTTTCCATCCGCAGAACGGTCAGGGTAAGCGTACTATTCTGACACTCGAGGACATGTTGCGAGCCTGTGTTCTAGACTTCAAAGGAAATTGGGAAGATCATTTGCTGCTCATTGAGTTTCCTTACAATAACAGCTAGCATTCCAGTATCCACATAGCACCATATGAAGCCCTATACGGGCGGAAGTGCAAGTTTCCTATCGGTTGGTTGGATGCTGGCAAGAGAACATTATTAGGCCCTAATTTGCTACAATAGGCCGTAGAGAATCCACTTTGGAACCCACTTTGCTGGCAACAGGCCACAAGCAGCTCCCTATGGAACCCACTTTGGACGGTGGAAATTTTCATATATATACCAAACTCCTACAGCCCATTTTCATTCGTGTTATCCCTCTTTCCAGCCCCAAAACACACCCAAACCCTCTCTAAGAGTTCTCATATGATCCAAGGCCAAAATCAAAGGCTACCAAGTGAATCCAACCCTAAGAATCTTGTGGTGCTAGCTAAGAGTAGCTCTAGTGCATCGTGGTGACGTTGAAGGTTGTTCTAAGTAAGAGTAAGATCATGTTTTGATCTGACCATGGTTATTGAGGTAAGATATTGCTTCCGTCATATTTTCTTGTGTTTGTAAAAGCCATGGCTAAGTTATAAGAGTGAAAACCTGTGAGGTAAAGCGCGAAAATCATAGTTATGTCTGATTATCGAGAATATGACTGTTTTGAAGATGTTCTAAGGTATTTTGTGGCTGGAAAATTGCAGTAGCTTATGTAGGTTGTTGTTGCTGCTATAGACATATTTTTTAAGAAATAAAATGGCCTAGAATTATAAGGCCTCGTAAAACTTTACTAGAACCTGGGGTTTCGTGGTGTCAAGGTAGGCTAATGTGTTTGAGGATTGTAGGAATTCTTCGCGATGAGCTTGTGAGCTGCGGTGCGGACTTTTTGGGTTGTACAGTACGTCAGGAGTTGAAGGAAAATTTTGCAGAACATGGCATTTCTGCGGTCCACTATGTGATTGCAGAACCTCTTCGCGGACCGCAGATCGGCCGCAGAGTGCAACAAAACTTGAGCCAATTTTTGAAGATCATTTTGCGGTCAAGTATGCGACCGCATAATCATTTTGAGGGCCCCACTATCCATCACGGAACCAGCATGAAGATTTTCGGAGGGAGATTTTGCGGTGCGTTAAACAATCGCATAACATGTCCAGGCCTGCCCAGTTATTGGGATCATTTTTGTGGTCCCTTTTGCGGGCCACATAATCGTTTTACGGTCCGGTATACGACCGCAGACCCTGCTTCGTAAGTTTAAGTTTGGGAAAATTTCACCCGATCCAATTTTTATAAAAAGACTTCGGGGGTTATTTAAGAAGCTTCAAACTGTTATTTTAGAGAGAGGAAAATGCTCTATAGTGAGAGAAGGTATCCCTAAGCTATTTGTTCATCAATTCTTGCTCAAGTCTTGGAGAATTCACAAGGAAACCATGCTAGTTGTCTTCTAAAGAGGTAAGGTTCTAGCCCTAGCTTTCCATTTCAAATTTTGGGTAGAAGTGGGTAATGGGGAGTGTGATCCTTGGGTATGAGAGTGTTATTTATGCATGCATGTACCATCAAGGTTTGTGGGGAGGTTGTTGAGCTCAAATGGGTAAATATCGGGCTGTGGGATGAAAGAATCCACCATAGGAGAACCCTGAAATCATAATGCACACATAGTGCTTGATAAAATGCTTGAATGAGTTGAAACCACAAATATCTTCCTAATTATGGTTCAATTTTATTATGTCTCTAAATAGATCGAAGTTTCTAGGATTTCCGGCACATTATAGTAATTTAAGAAAAGCTGAAAGAGGGGTATGTTGGTTAAACTTCTCTCTTAGAATGGAATCTCACGATGTTCTTGTAAGTCTCAAGTATGACAGGCCAAATTCTTAGTTCTCACGTTCCGAGTTATTCACTATAAATTTGACTATTCCAAATAATTTTTTGTCGAAAGATATTGTTCAGAATGTGCTTCCAATGCTCTTACCATACTATGTTATCCTTCGGGAATGTGTTCAAAGTATGGCTTGTGTATTAAAATGTTATGGATTCGTGTCGTGATTGAAATGAAAGTTAGTATGCCAAATTGTGGAAGATAAATCAATGTGCTTAAGACTCTTGTTTGCTCATGTGTATACTTATAGTCTTGATTAGAAATGCCTTGTTGGTGAGAATCCACGATGATGTTTGATAGAGAAAGAGGTGAGCATGAAATATGAAATACGGCCAACGTGCCAAGAATGATATTAAAATTATGGCTACTAGTGCTAATGAAAAGAAAAAATGTGTAAAAGATTATGAAATGAGCTGAAAATCCTTTATATAATAGACATTTGGGGAGTATCATTAGTCATCGGGGAAGGGTAGGTTGAAATAACGTAACCCCGAAACTATGTCGGTGTAAGAGTGATTGAGGGGTAAATCCATACACTAATTTGTTGATGATATTCCCCTTATGGGGATGAGATTGATGTGTTGATATTATTCCCCTAAATTGGGATGAGATGATTGCTAGCGAAGGGTGATGTTGATCCACACGGCATTGTGGTGAGACGGCCTAGCCGATCGGGTCAATATCGGACGCCATGTCGCGCACATGGTAGTGATTGTGATTGTGATTGGATGTCTTTGGGTAAGACGGCCTAGCCGATGGGGCCGTGAGCGGACTCCGTGATAAAATCACAGTGGTATATCGGTAGTAAAGATCTCCCAACCTAAAGTATTCAAAAGTTACTTGAAAACTTATCTTGCTCCTAACTTGATGCTTTGGTATTACTTGAAGCTTTCATTTTGATCCTTTGATTGTTTCTCCTTATATTGTTACTCGTTCTATTGAGAGGTGTTTAGTCTTACAGATTAGTACTATTCCATATGTACTAACGTCCCTTTTGCCGGGGCCACTGCATCTTTAATGGATGCAAGTGGTTCCACAGCAGGCATTGTTGATCAGTGATAGCAGTACACCCTCTTCCCAGCTGACTTGGTGAGCCCCACTTCATTTCAGGGTTGTGTATTTTTTGTTCCTTGTGTATTATGTTTTAAGGCATAGCCGGTGCCTTGTTGCTGGCGCCATCATAGTACTCTTTTGTACCCATTAGAGGCTCTGTAGACATAGTGTGGGTTGTATAATGGTGTTGGGAAAGTCAAACTGGAATGTTGTATTTGAATCACATGATCCACTTCTAAACTATGAATATGTAATGTAATATCTTAGAGATTTATAAACGACATAACTAATGGTAATGAATTGGTGTCACTCACTTCATCTTCTCATGGTCTAATTAATGAAATATATCTTCTCTTTATTCATGGATAAGTTCTGGTAGAAAGCATCTAGCAGGCTTGCTTGACCGGTTTATCTTGGTTAAGCACCGGTCACGCTCCCCGAGGTCGGGGCATTATAGTTTGTTTATTGTAAAATCGAGCTTGCCTCTCGCTGTGATTGTTGAATTGTTTAAAGATCTTATTGAGAATACTATTGTTGTTGAGCTGCTCGTTTGAGGCAATATTATGATATTGAATTGCTGGATATTGGTAGTTAATGAATAAGGAAAATAAGGAGATAAAATAGAGTTGAACAGTTTTTCTTGTTGTTGAGTTACCATTGTTAATATAAGACCCCATAAAAATTTCACCAAGAACCTGGGGTTTCGTGATGCTAAGATAGACTTATGTATTGATGATTGTAGAGATTCTTTGCGGCTCGCAAGCTCGCCGTGGTACGGACTTTTTAGGTTGAACAGTGCGTTGGGGAGTTGAAGAAAATTTTCGGCAGAGCAAGGCATTTCTGCGGGCCACAGATCCGCCGTAGAGTGAAGCAGAGAAATGGCCCATTTTCGGAGGTTGTTTTACGGTCTATTATGCAACTGCATAACCATTTTGCCAGCCGCATAATCCATTGCAGACCCGGCATATAGATTTCTGGAGGGGAGTTCTGCGTCGCATTATGCGATGGCAGAATTGGTCTGCAGATCGCAGACCTGCCGCAGACCTGACCTGAACAACCCAGCTCCTAACATCACTTCTGCAGCTCATTTTGTGGACCGCTTATCCATTCTGTGGTCCACTCTATGACTGCAGAGCTGTGTTGGGAGGATCCATTTTCTGGTTTTTATAAACCGACCCTATTTCGATATGTAGATGTAAAGGGCTACTTTTGAAACAAAAATCTGATATTTGAGAGTGAAGAAGTGCCGCAGAATAAGAGGGAAATCTCCTAAGCTAATTTTTCACCAATTCCTGCTCAAAAGTTGGAAGATTTACAAGGATAACCTCACAAGTTCTTCATCCAAGAGGTAAGGTTCCACATCCTAGTCTCAATTTCAAATTTTGGGCAGAAGATGGTTAATTGGGAGGGTGATTCTTGAGTGTGAGAGTGTATCTATGCATGCATGTACAATCATGAGTTGTGGGAAGGTAGTTGAGCTCAAATGGATGGACCTTGGATTGTGGGGTGAAGGAAATCCACCATAGGAGAAGCTAGAAATCATAATGCCCACCTAGTGTTTGATAAAATGCTCAAATGAGCTGGAATAACGAACCCCTTCCTAATTTGTGTTCAATTTTGTTCTATTTCTAAATAGATCGAAGGGGCTAAGATTTCTAAACATTCTAGTAATTTAAGGAAGCTCAAAGCAAGGTATGTTGGCTAAACTTCTCTCTAAGTATTGAATCCCACGATGACCTTGTAAGTCCCGTGTTGTTCATTATTAATTGACTATTCCGAGTAAGCTTTGCGTCTAAAGATATATGTTCATTATGTATTCTAGAGGCTCTTTCCATGTTATGTTGCTATTTGAGAATGTGTTCAAAGTATGGGTTACGTATCTAAAGGTTATGACTTCAAGTCGTGTTTAAAATGAAAGCTATATGCTAAATTGTGTAGAAATCTCAATGTGCTTAAGACTCTTATTTTGTCACATGTGTACTCAAAGTCTTGAACAGAATGCTTTGCTGCTAATGATCGGTGATAATGTTTGAAAATGAAAGAGGTGAGCATGAACTACGAAATACGGCCAACGTGCCAAGAATGATATTACATGTGGGCCCCTAGTGCCAATGAAACTAAGAAACGTGTATAAGATGTTGAAATGAGTTGTAAATCCTTTAAATAATAAACACATTGGGAGTATCGTTAGTCATCGAGGAAGGGTAGGTTGAAATAGCCTAACCCCGAAACTATACGTACCGGTGTAGGAGTGAATTGTGATTATTCCCCTTATTTGGGATGCGATTGATGTAATGGAAATATTCCCCTTTATTGGGATGAGATGATTGATAGAAAAGGGTGATGTCGATCCACACGGCATTGTGGTGAGACGGCCTAGCCGGCGGGTCGTGATCGGACGATATGCCGCACACATGGTGGTGATTGTGCCTAAAATTGTGATTGAGGTAATGATTGAAATTGTGATAGTGATAGTGATTGTGGTTGATTTCTTTGGGTGAGACGGCCTAGCCGATAGGGCCGTGATCGGACTCCGTGCTAATATCACGATGGTATATCGGTGCTAAGATCTCCCAACCAAAAATAATGGAAATTTACTTGAAAAAAATTCTTGATCCTAACTTGATGTTTAGTGTTGTTTGAGGCTTCCATTAATTTTATGAATGTTCTTTCTTGTATTGTTACATGTTCTAATGAGAGGGTGTTTAGTCATACATACTAGTACTATTCCATATGTACTAACGTCCCTTTTGCCAGGGCGCTGCATCTGTAATAGATGCAGGTGGTTCCAAAGCAGGCAGCGTTGATCAGTGATAGCAGTACACCCTCTTCCCAGCAGATTTGGTGAGCCCCACTTCATTCGGGGTCTTCTGTCTTTTGTTCCTTGTGTATTGTGTTTGAGGTATAGCCGGGGCCTTATTGTCGGCACTATCATAGTACTCCTTCGTATCTATTAGAGGCTCCGTAGACACATTGTGGGTTGTATATTGATGTTGGGAAAGTCAAACTAGTAATGTTGTATTTGTACAACTTGTTTCACTTCAACTATGAAAGTGCATGTATTTTCAGACTTTAAAATGAAGGAACTAATGATAATGAACTGGTGTGGTTCACATGATCCTCCTTGTTGTATAATTAGTGAAATGGATCTCCTCTTTATTCATGAGTAAGTTCGGATAGAAGGTATTGTACAGGCTTGCTCGACCGGGGTATCTCGGTTGAGCGCTGGTCGCGCTCCTTGAGGTCAGGGCGTGACAAACTTGGTATCAGAGACTAAGGTTTTAACGTATCCTAGGATGTCTCTGAGCGGTGTCTAGTAGAGTCCTTCTTGTCGGTGTGTTGTCGACCACATCTATAATTAGGAGGCTACTTAGGCATTTAGGAATGATACCCTTCTTTGATGTTCTAGATCATGCGATAGAGCTAATTGCGATAGACCACATCTAACTCGTGCATTGCTCTAATTTTCAATATATGACGCCTACGAAGAAAGCAAGGACTGGCCAAGGAGCCAATGCCACCCCAAGAGTTGCAGTTGATTCTATGCTTGATGATGCGGGTGGGCACCGGGGGGTGAGAATATTCCCCCAGCTACTAGACTGCCTGACTCTACTACTCCTGGTCAGACTGCACCAGTTCCTGCACCTACTGAGGGCGCAAGAATCCCTCCAACTGATATTCAAGTTCCACCTCCAGTCCTAGCTTCCGGTCCCAATGTTTCTGAAGGGGATCTTAGGGGAGCCATACAGATGTTGGTTCAGATAGTGGCTTCTCAAGCCTAGAGATCAAATGTTGCGCCAACTTTTTCCAGTTAGCAAGGGTATTCTGCTAGTTCTAGGGTGAACGAGTTCCTTTAGTTAGATCCTCCAGTGTTCTCGGGTACTAATCCCTAAGAGGACCCCCAAGAATTTATTGATGAGATGCACAAGACTCTTCAAGTTATGCATGCTACTGAGATGGAAGCAGTGGAGTTGGCTTCCTACCACCTGAAAGAGGTGGAATATTCTTGGTTTGAACCGTGGGACGAGTACCATGAGGAGGGGAGCCCTCTGGCGAGGTGGAATGAGTTCACCAATGATTTCATTAATCATTTCTTGCCTGCCGAGACTAAGGCAGCCTGTGCCGATGAGTTTCAGAGCTTAAGGCAAGGTAGCCTGAGTGTGTGGGAGTACCATATGAGATTCGCGCGCCTCTCCAAGTATGTTGTGTACATGCTGCCCACTATGGAGGCGAGAGTGCGCCGGTTTGTGCAGGGCCTTAGCCCCTTGGTTATTAATGAGGCCGCTACAGCTGCCTTGAATTCTGATATGAACTACGGGAAGATGGTGGCATTCGCTCAAGCTACAGAGAACCGTAAATTGAAGAATATAATGGAGAGGGAGAGTAGAAGCAAGGCCTGGTCCGCGGGCAACTTTGGAGGTTCTTTTGGTGGTGGTGGTGGTAGGTCAGCATTCAGGGGAGGGTCATCACGGCCATCCCAGTCTTTTGCTTAGTCTTTAGTCAGTGCACGCTGTTAGGGCCCAGTCAACAACAATGGAGTCATTTTAGGCCCAGTCAGGGCAACAGGGGATCCTACCAGCAGGGTCGGCCTGGTGGGAGATTCCAGCAGTAGAGGAGACCCCCATGCCCTAGGTGCGGGAAGATGCACTTAGGAGTCTGCTACATGGACCTACCCATATGCTACGGGTGCGGATTGAGGGGTCATATCCAGAGAGATTGTTGTTCGTCCCCCCAGAGTGCGGGTAGGGGTACGACACAGCCAGCCAGTTCTACAACTACTACATCCACAACACCTCCTCTAGCTCGAGGCACTCCAGCACACGCAGGGCGTGGTGCAGCTAGGGGTGGTGAATAGAGTTCGGGAGGAACCCACTGTTTCTATGCTATAAGTGGTCGCCGGAGTGCAGAGGCTTCTCTAAACGTTTTCACAGGTATACTGACTGTCCAATCTCATGATGTATATGCTCTTATTGATCCCGGTTCCACTTTGTCCTATGTCACTCCTTATGCTGCTATGGAATTTGGGATAGAACCGAAACAACTTCATGAGTTGTTCTATGTATCTACTATAGTCGGTGAGTCTATTGTGGCCGTGCGGGTTTATAGGAATTGTGTCGTTATGGTGGGTGGTCGGGACACCATGGTCGATCTTATAGAATTGAGTATGGTTGAGTTTGATTTAATAATAGGGATAGACTAGCTTTATTCATGTTCTGTCAATCTTGACTATCAAACCAGAACCGCTAGGTCTGATTTTCAAAATGATCCAGTTATTGAATGGAAGGGGGATGATGTAATGCTGAGGGGTAGGATTATTTCTTATCTTAAGGCCACAAAGATGATCAGCAAGGGGTGTATTTACCATTTGGTCCGGGTTACGAACACCGACGCTGAGGCACTTACACTTGAGTCTGTACCAATTGTGAATGAAATTCTGGAGGTCTTTCCGGATGAGCTCCCTGGGTCCCACTAGATAGGGAGATTAATTTTGGGATTGATGTGGTGCCAGGCACGTAGCTTATATCCATTCCACCCTACAAAATGGCACCAATAGAATTGAAGGAGCTAAAGGAACAATTGAAGGATTTGATAGAGAAGGGTTTCATCTGGTCGAGTGTGTCGCCTTGGGCGCACTGTTCCTCTTTGTGAGGAAGAAAGATGGGTCTCTGAGAATGTGTATCGACTATCGACAGCTCAACAAGGTCACGATCAAGAATAAGTACCCACTGCCAAGGATAGATGATTTATTCGACCAATTGCCGGGTGCTAATTACTTCTCCAAAATTGGTTTAAGATCCGGGTATCATCAATTGAAGATCAGGGAGCAAGATATTCCGAAAACAGCTTTCCGGACCCGGTATGGGCACTTTGAATTCCAGGTAGTGCCTTTTGGACTAACAAA
The DNA here is from genome assembly GCA_002018475.1 of Nicotiana obtusifolia. Classification (NCBI taxonomy): domain Eukaryota; kingdom Viridiplantae; phylum Streptophyta; class Magnoliopsida; order Solanales; family Solanaceae; genus Nicotiana; species Nicotiana obtusifolia. The sequence continues at coordinate 102,318 of MCJB01051919.1, forward strand.
TGCTCCGGAAGCTTTCATGGATCTTATGAATTGAGTCTTCAAGTCTTTTATTGACTCCTTTGTGATAGTGTTCATTGACGATATTCTGGTATATTCATGAAGTCAAGAGGAGCATGTCAACTATCTCAGGGTGTTTCTGCAGACTCTGTATCAGCACCAGTTGTATGCGAAGATTCCGAAATGTAAATTTTGGCTTAAATCTTTCACATTCTTGGGTCATGTTGTCTCTAGAGAAGGAATTAAGGTTGACCCTCAGAAGATTGCAGTAGTGAAGAATTCGCCTATACCTACAAACTCTAATAGAGATTCGCAGTTTCTAGGGCTTAGCTGGATATTACAGGAAATTTGTGGAGGGTTTCTCTACTCTTACCTCTCCATTGACTAAACTGATGCAGAAGGTGGTTAAGTTCCAATAGTCAGATGCTTATGAAAGGAGCTTCCAAGAGTTGAAATCAAGATTGACTATGGCACTAATGTTGACTCTACCAGAAGGTACAGATGGGTTTGTGGTATATTGCGATGCTTCAAGAATCGGACTTGGGTGTGTATTGATGCAACATGGCAAGGTGATAGCTTATGCTTCTTGGCAACTCAAGAATCATGAAAAGAACTATCCAACAAATGACTTAGAGCTTGCAGTGGTGGTATTTGCATTGAAGATTTGACGTCATTATTTGTATGGGGTCCATGAGGATACATTCACGGACCATAAGAGCCTTCAATATATTTTCAAACAGAAGGAATTGAATATGAGGTAGTGAATATGGCTTGAGTTACTCAATACGACATCGATATCCTATATCCTATAGCAGTACACCTTCTTCCCAACAGATTTGGTGAGCCCACTTCATTCGGGGTCTTCTGTCTTTTGTTCCTTGTGTATTGTGTTTGAGGTATAGCCGGGGCCTTATTGCCGGCACTATCATAGTACTCCTTCGTATCTATTAGAGGCTCTGTAGACACAATGTGGGTTTTATATTGATGTTGGGAAAGTCAAACTAGTAAGGTTGTATTTATACAACTTGTTTCACTTCAACTATGAAAGTGCATGTAGTTTGAGACTTTAAAATGAAGGAACTAATGATAATGAATTGGTGTTGTTCACATGATCCTACTTGTTGTATAATTAGTTAAATGGATCTCCTATTTATTCATGAGTAAGTTCGGGTAGAAGGTATTGTATAGACTTGCTCAGCCGGGGTATCTCGGTTGAGTGCCAGTCACGCTCCCCGAGATTGAGGCATGACAGTGAAAGACTATGGAAGTTTTACGCACGCAAAGTGTTCAATGAAATGTTTAAATGAAATTACTAATAGTTTCTTAGTTTCTATTGATCCAAATCATTCGTATGATGTATAATTTCGTTCATTAAGTGTTCGAGGACTTATGAAACAAGGTGTGCAAAGCTACTTTCTTTTTTGGCATGACTTGATGTAAATAGTCCCTTTGGAATAATCTTCATATCGCAAGATTGAATAGTCCTAAGTATTCCCTGACAAAAGATTAATCGTGTTCTGGTGTATTTCCTCCGATGGCATTCTTCTAGGTTCATGATATCACTTGAGGTCGATCTTGCATTGCACTTATATATGTATCTATTTTACTCTACAAAGTGGCGCTACAGTTGGGAGATTACGGTTTGTGCAACCACTGATCAGTTGAGTATTATCGAGTCCTCTTTGAGGCTAGGTACGTTATGACATTACATGAGACATTACAGAGTCCTATTAAGGCCGGGCACGACCGAGTCCTCTTCGAGGTCGGGTACATTATGTTATGATAAAATTTCCCCACATAGTGGCTTGATACTATATTATATAGCCCCATTGAGTTGCTTGATTTTTATAGACATGCATATATATCCATGGTTATGACAATGTATGTCCTTAGAGGTTTGTTATGAGTTTCAGGTTGACTTATGTACTCTTCCTTGGTATTTCATCTTCTATTTATGTGTTTTACCTGCCTTACATATACAGTACATCTTTCGTACTGACAACCCTTTGTTGTGGCGCTGCGTTTCATGTCTGCAGATACAGATAGCGATTCAGACAATACTTCACAATAGGTGACTCAACTCAGCTGAAGGTTTTCATGGTCCTTTCTTCCGGAGCTGCCTAGTGAGCTGGTAGATATGATGGTTGCATATATGTATATAATTGGGTATGGCGGGGCCTATCCCAACCTTATGATGTTTAGTACTCCTTAGAGGCTTATAGACAGAGGTTATGTGTATTGATGGTCATGGCGGCCTTGTAGGCACGTATATCTCATGTATATAAGCTTGTATATATTTTTTGGTCGTCCTTTGCCGAGTTTTATATCATGCTTAAATCACATTATCTCACGATGGACTTTTCCTCCCATTTACGCATAATACCATGGTATGGATGCACATTATGTTGGTGCTCGATGAGGTAGGCCTGAGTGCCTGTCATGGTCCTCTGGTTTGGGTTGTGATAATGTACTAATGTCCCTTTTATTAGGGACCCTGCATCTTTAATGGATGCAGGTGGTTCCTCAGCAGGCGGAGTTGGTCCTGTATAGCATCATACCCTCCACTCAGCGGATTTTGGAGAGCCCTACTCTACACCGGGGCTCATATGTTATTTTTTTTTCTTGTGCACTGCTTTTGAGGTATAGCCGGGGCCTTGTCACCGACATTACCATATTGTACTCATGTTCTCTTAGAGGCTCTGTAGGCATATTGTAGGTTGTGTGTGATTTGGGAAATACGAAGTAGAGAATATTTCCACTTTTAAACTATGAATTTGTAATTTGAGAAATATGAAGTACATCAGCTTGATTGGTAAGCTCCACTCCCCAGGAGTTACTAGGTCAAGACTTTGGAGTCCGTGTTGTATATACAGACTTGATGGGTAGGTTAGGACCTTGTCCCAACCATGATACAGTTATGTTCTCTCTAGAGGCTTGTAGAAGAGTCTTATATGTCTATATGTCAGTATAGCTGCCTTGCCAGTTCTTGTATATGCTCATTTTGGTATTGTTGTTGTAGACGTTTATGGCAGCCTCATCGGCCTGCACATTTACGTATATGAGCTTTTGGGTATGTTTACCCTTCAAATGAGATAGACATTGTTGCACCCTATTTTGTACAAGTCAAAACAAATACAACTAATGGCTCATCTGAAGTTGATAAAAGAGAGTCGCCACCTAATATTTTAAGGACATACGCCTAAGTCCAAAATCATCGTGCGAACCTATTTGAACCATCAAAAAACCATTCTGAGATCGTTTACATAAAAGTCAAACCTTGGTCAATTCTTCAATTTAAAGCTTCCAATTTCAGAATTACTCTTCTGAATCACTCGAACTTCCTGAAAATCAAAGCCAACCATACACGCAAGTCGTAACCCATCATATGAAGCTACTCAAGACCTCAAACCACCAAACGGCATGCCCATGCTCAAAATGACTAGTCGGATCGTTACAAAAGACCTTTGAATATAGATGTTCAGGCCTAGCCAAAAGATTTGTGAGATTGGATATTGGATATTTCTAATCCTTGTAGAGTTCTTACTTGTGTTGTTGCGCATGCATCCTTATTTGAGCGCATTAAGGCTCGCCAATATGATGATCCCCATTTTTTAGTGCTTAAGGACATGTTATAGCTAGGTGGTGCTAAGAAATGATTATTTCAGATGATGGTGTTATGCGACTTCCCGATTGGTTTTGTGTTCCCAATGTTGATGGTTTGAGGGAGTTGATACTTAAGAAGGCTCACCGTTCAGGGTATTCTATTCATCTAGGTGATATGAAGATGTATCATGATTTGAAGTAACAATACTGGTGGCGGTGGATGAAAAAGGACATTGGTGACATATTTCATAGTGTTTGAATTGTCAGTAAGTTAAGTATGAACATCGGTTGACTCAAAAGAAGATTATACCGGAGTGGAAGTAGAACCATATCACTATAAACTTTATGGTAGGTTTACCATATACCTTGAGGAAGTTTGTTGCTATATCAATCAATATGGATAGGTTGACCAAGTTCGCGCACTTCATACTGGTATTGACTACTTATACTTCGGAGAGGTTAGCTCAGCTCAGATTTACATTTGGGAGGTAGTTCATTTGCCTGGTGTGCCTATTTCTATCATTTTAGACCGTGGCACTCAGTTCATATCTCACTTTTGGAGAGTATTACAACAAAAGTTGGATGCAAAATTTTTTTTGCCTCAGATGGATGGTCAATCCAATCGAACTATTCAGATTATTAAGGACATGTTGAGAGCTTTTGTGACCGACTTTGGAGGTCATTGGGATCAGTTCTTGCCTTTGGCGGAGTTTGCTTACAATAACAGTAATCAGTCTACATTAAAATGGCTCTACATGAAGCTTTGTATTGTAGACGGTGTCATTATCCTATTATTTGGTTTGAGCATGGTGAAGCTAGGTTGTTGGGTACAGACTTAGTAGGTGATGCTTTGAAAAAGGTGAAGTTTATTCAAGAATGATTTCAGACAGCTCAGAGCAGGCAACAGAGTTATGCGGACAAGAAGGTTCATGATGTGGCATTTAAGGAGGTTGAGAAGGTACTTCTGAAAGTTTCACCCATGAAAGGAATGACGTGTTTTGAGAAGAAGACAAGTTGAGTTCGAGGTTCATTAGTCCACTTGAGGTGTTGGAGAGAGCTGGTGAGGTTGCTTATAGGCTTGCTTTGCCTCATAATCTATCAGGGGTTCATCAGGTATTTCATGTTTCTATGCTTCTGAGGTATAACAAAGATAAGTTGCATATTTTGGACTTCAAACACAGAACATATAGATGAGAATTTGGCCTATGAGGAAGAGTCGGTAGCTATTTTGGACAGACAGATTCAAAAGTTGAGATCAATGTAGATCACTTCAGTGAAGGTACTGTGGAAGAGGCACTCGAGCGAGCAAGCTACTTAGGATACCGAGTAAGATATGGGAGAAAATATCACACATTTTCAGTAGTTCAAGTATATTTATAAACACGTTCAAGGATGAGCGTTTGTTTAAGAAGTGGGGAATGTAGTGATCCGGCCGGTCGTTTTGAGTTTTAGAATACCATTCCCTTATTTGAGATTTCTCGTAAGTCAGTTTGATGATTAATGACTTGTGAGGAGGGATGATTTGGGTTGCGAGAAGTTCGAGAGTGATTTAAGACACTTAGTTCCTAATTTGAGGCTTAAGGTTGGAAGAGTTGACCGAAGTCAATATTATGAGTAAACGACCATGTATTGTATTTGGAAGATTCCAATAGGTTTCTATATTGATTTTGGACTTGTATGTATGTTCGATCCCGATCTCTGCTAGCGCGGGGTTGATTCTACGCTTCTAGTCGAAAGTTGGAATTTGAACATAAGAAAGTTTGAGATTTTTGCTTTGATGCGTGATTCTTGGTCTTGATGTTATTTTTAGTGTTTTGAGCCTTTGGACAATTTTGTAAAGATACGAACTTGTTAGTAAAATTGGACAGGGTCCTAGAGGGTTCGTGTGAATTTTGGGGTAGTTTCACAACATTTCAGATTGAGTTGGATTGCTGGTTTTCTGCTGTCAGTGGTGTGAATCGCGATCACGTGGCTTGTGTATAAATTGCATTCAAGGAGAGTGGGTTGTGGAGTTTATGGTACATGATCACGTGGAGAGGTTCGCAATCGCGTAGCTTTAGTAGGGGCTGAATCGCGATCGCGTGAGAGCTGACGCGATCGCATAGAGGACCATGCCAGTAGCCTTCATGATTGTAAGAGAGCAGACGCGATCGCTTAGAGGGATGATCAGCAACCCCATTATGCATCGCGACCACGAAAGTCATGGTCGTGATCGCGTAGAGAAAAATGTGGGTAGAGGTATTTAATTTTTAGATTTCGAGATTTAGCTCATTTTCACCATTTTTGAGACCTTTTGCAATAATTATCGAATTCAAAATTAATATCCGCTAGCACGTCAATCGGTTAATGTTGCTCCCTAACGCACACCAAGTATACGTGGTCGACAAGTAATATAGGATTTTGAGTCTAAATATCGTACCCACAGGGACTTATATCAACTACTTACTAACACACTAATATTGTTATTCAATCAAGCAGAATTCAAGTTCAATAATTTGATTACGCTAAACTACAACTCTAAGTTATAGCTAAATTATCAAATAACTAATTAATTGTTATTTAATCAATAGAGACAAACATCCCAGGGTTGTGATTAATTTACCAATCTTATTGTATTCTAATTAACTCTCCCTTTCATATAATTCACTCATGGTTGCTAATTAATCGATAAGTATTCTCATAACCTTCTTCCGAAGTACTACTCGCCTATTCTCAATAGATCAACGCCTATATTCCTATGGAATTAACCTATTAAGAACGCAATAAAAACACAATATTTAATTAAGCATAGTGATTAGGTATATTCCTATCCTAACCACGAATCGGCTCCCCCTAAAGTTTAAGAACATGCTCTCTTCAACTCTTCTCTAATCTAAACATGGTTTTCCCAAACATAGCATAGATAGTAGATAGAACCTAACTGCTGGCCAAACAATTAAGCAATAAAACACAGAATTAAAGAAACAACCATATATTAGTGAATTATAATCAAGGTATCGTTAATATCAAACAACAATATTCATGGCTAATCACAACCCCAGAACAATGGGTGATTAGCCACTCATGGTCTAATCAAACCAAAATATAAGTTCTTGAATAAATTGTAAAATACTAGAAAAGATGAAGAAACTGAGAATTGTTGCTTCCGCTTGATTCCGTATTGTGTTTTTGCTCCCAAAATCACGTCTCTCCCCTCCAAATAGGTTTTGACTTGTTTATATAGGTGCTGGGGAGGTGTAGGGACGAAAATAGCAGAGTCCTAGGCAAAATAGGCGAGGTCCGCGTCATCGGCGGCCTGGGTAGCGCCAGGCGCCCACCAGGGCGCTGTGTCCAGTGAAGTTTCTGTCTCCAGCGCTACAGGTGGCACCAGGCGCTGCCTGTGGCGCCCAATTGCCCCCTTGTCTGTTTTTGCTCCGTTTCGGCTTAATTCTTGCTCATTTTGCCCCCAATTGCTCCCGACTCATTCCTACACATAAAAACGCTTCAAATTAACATCGCACTTTCACAAAACAAAAGCCAAATATGAGGTGATATACATAAAAATATATATACTTTACACTAAACATCAGTTAATTCAATAAAATGATAATTAGCACTCGATTTCGTTGGCAACTCTTTCTATTTCTAACCATCGGGAAAATTCATCCTATATTATTCCAGCAAATAGCATAATCATGGCTAGGGAACTATAATAGCGACCTACCGAATTTATTGCAGATATTTTGACTTTGGGCGAGGCTATTTTTGAGGTTATTTTTACCCCAATATTAAGGTAAATAATTATTACTTATTTTTTATTATATATCTTGATTCCTCCGGGATTTATACGTCTAAAACATAAAATTAAAGAGTGAAATTTAGAATTATTAACTACAACTTAAGAGAGTGTATATTGAGTTTTGAACACTGATTTGGACTCAAATTTAGAAACTAATCACATATTTGGACTCGTAGATTATAGGTCAACTGAATTTGACCTTAGACTCGAGTTTTGGTCATGTGCTCCTTGATTGACTTTTGTTGACTTTTTGAGATTTGATTAAAGATTAAAATTTTATTGTTTGAAATTTGTTTTTATAAATTTATTTGACCCCATTAAGTTTTTCTTGGTTAGTTTTGATCATTTAGAAGAGTATTTCAAAGGAAAAGGCAATATTTGAGGGTTGAAGTGGTACCAGGAGGAGGTAAATCTCTTGTTTGTTCTTGTTTGTTCTTGTTAAGTGGGAATTTCTACAAATTGGACTTATGTGCTATATGCTACATGATTTTGGGAGTGATATCTATATATATATATATATATATATATATATATATATATATGCAAGGTGACTAGTGTATATATGTACACTAAGGCTATACCATGCTTGGGGATAGTTTTAGGCTTATTTATGCCTTGTTTGGTTGGTTTTTCTTCTTGACTTATGTTTTATTCGATTGTATGACTACAAGAGCCGATTTCTTTATGTTAAAAATCAGGTTTTAGCTTATGACGTTGTATGGGGTCGGATACGATCGAGTGCGCAGGAGGCACCGGTCTTGGGTTTCGAAGATCGATGTTGATTGAGGTCGCCCACGTGTAAGACAAGGCCGAGACATCAAGAAGGGAAGTCTTGGGTCGGACATCATCAGAATGAAGTTCGAACCCGAAGCGTTCGAGGCGATATTGTCGAAATCGGCCCGGGTAAAATATCTTATGGTAAAATACCAGATTTGTGTAACATAAGGGCCGGGGATCTCGTGACTTGTAAATATCTCGGCGGAAATCACGGCCCATATCAGCAAAGACGTTGAACCTAGTGATTTTAGGGATTTTTACCTTATAAATCAGTCTTTTACCTTGTATGGAATTCTTTTCTCCTCCTATATAAAGAATTCAACCCTATTGTATACAAGGGACAACATACGATAAATATACAAGTTAGCATATTTTGACTGTTTTCTTCATAAGATACTTATTTCATTCTTGTTCGTTCCGTCACAGCTGAATCATTCAACTTTGGTGGTTTGCTTACTCTTTCACTTATTTAATTTAGCTATTATTTATCTTCCATTCTTTAATTGTATCAGGCCAAGTCACGTATCCTTAATACCATGTACAAATTTAATTGTTACCCGTAGTTCAGGGTAAACAGACGTCTTATTAGGCATGGGTCATACTTTATGTCATGATCACATATCTACATCTTTACTTATTATATCCTTGGGCATTTTATTGGTTTATTTTGAACATATGCATAAATATTTAGAGATGGGGATGTTGATACATATTGATATGATTATGACACGTTGAGACATTATTAGCGAATTGATATTGATATTACTATGGCACAATAGTTTATATCATGCGTTTATTTTGATATTGATATGTTATTGCACAATGAGGTTTCATGCAACGCTTGGATATGGATCCGTCCCTCTGGAGTCAGGTGATCACCCATGTTACATTAAGCCCCGTGGCACGAGTGATACGCATACTGTGTTGGAGACATGGGACGTGTCGGATCATGTTGGAGCACATGGGATTTCCTGAATATTGGTCATGATTGAGTCTTGAGTATGCATGATCATCCTAGACTCATGTAGAAGCATTCTTATAGGTGCTACTTAGTGCATATTATGTGAACATCGAAATTGAATTATGTTTTGGTTATTTTGTTTTGAGAAGCTCGCTTATCTTATCTCTGATTTGTACATATTGATGTTATATTTATAATTCTTAATTAAACCCTGTGATTTTATGCTATTATGAAGTGTTCAGGTTTTGGAGGTGAGTATCATACTTTTGGCAAAATCTCGTTACTGCTTCTTCAAGATTAGACTTGATACTTACTGAGTACACGTTGTTTTTGTACTCATACTGCACTTCTACATATTTTGGTACAGATCTTGGTACTAGACATGGCGGTGTTTAGGAGGGAGCTTAGCGGTTGATTGGAGACTTCGTGGTGACCTGACATGATTTGCAGTTTTTATCCATTTTATTGTTTTTTGATTCAGACTGTATTATTATGTTTTAAGATTCAGTTGTACTCTATTTATTGCTCATGAATTCGTACCATCGGATTTTAAGAGGTTGGTATTGCATTTTCGTATTTGGATGACGGTTTGAGACTTATTTATGTTTTATCTATATCTTGGTAGCGGATTATCCTTGTTTTTCTTACTTTAGATGATTATGAATGTTGTCTTACCTAACTCATTGGGGTTAGTTGCCATCACGACTATTGGTGGAATTTTGGGTCGTGACAGTTTTGATTTGAGCTTCAAATTTGGGTTAATGTCCAAATAAAATCTACTTGTTGGATAGTGAAAATTTACAAGCCCACACATAAAATAAATGTTTCCAAACATAAAAACTATAAAAAAAATTTAGAAAATACTTACAAACTAGATGTTAATGGTTATTTTAATATATATATATATATATAGAGAGAGAGAGAGAGAGAGAGAGAGATTGCCGATTTGATTTTTTTTGTTTATACCAAGTTCAAACGAAGAATGACCCCCTTTTTTTTTTTTAGAGATTTACTTAAATATACCAACACATTACATTGCACTTACTTAGCCATATTTTTCAGTTTTCATTCGCATAGCTAATTTTTTTTTTTTCAGTAAGATATATACATCTTTATACATTATACTACAATATTATAACTTATTATATAATGTATCAACCTTGTATAAAAGTATATAATATTGTATAAAAGGTATTTATCATTATACAAAATTATATATTATTATACAATATTGAAACAAACTGCTACACTATCTTTTGCATAAAGTAACAATCCTCAAATTCTATAATATTAAATATCAATTGAATCTCTCTTGTAACATGTATGCATCAGTAGTAAATTCCTCCATTTATTTTTTCCAGCAAAAAATAATATGAAATAGCATACTACTAAAGCAAAACTAAAACACCTCTTAAAAACAAAATAAAAATTACATTTTTCAATAATTATATCAAAATTATCTCGGATAACATCCCCAAAATCAAATAATATGTATGGGGTCAAATTTCAAATAAGGTTGAGGCCGGCCCTTCTCGGGGAACCATCCATGAAAATGAACCAATCGCAGGAGAACCGAGCCAAGGCGGATCGGGGGCGAATTTCGGGATCATGAAGATGCTCGAGGAACTAACCAGGCGAGTCGAGTCTAGCGAAAAGAAGATCGAGGCCAACGACAAAAAGGTAGAGACATATAATTCGAGGGTAGATCAAATCTTGGGGGCACCCCCAATATTGAAAGGCTTAGATTCCAAGAAATTTGTGCAGAAACCTTTCCCGTCAAGCGCCGCTCCAAAACCCATATCGAAGAAATTTCAAACGCCGGAAATTCACAAATACAACAGGACAACCGATCCAAACGAGCATGTGACAGCCTACACGTGCACTATAAAGGGAAACGACTTAGAAGACGATGAGATCGACCTTGTTCTCTTGAAGAAATTCGGAGAAACCTTGTCAAAGGGGGCAATGACTTAGTATCACAATTTGCCCCCGAATTCCATCGATTCTTTTGCCATGCTTGCGGATACCTTCGTAAAAGCACATGCAGGTGCCATCAAAGTGGAGACGCGGAAATCGGACCTGTTTAAAGTTAGACAAAAGGATAACGAGATGCTCAGGGAGTTTGTATCTCGTTTTCAGATAGAACGGATAGACCTGCCACCGGTCACTGACGATTGGGCCGTACAAGCCTTCACCCAAGGACTCAACGCTCGAAGTTCAACGGCTTCGCAGCAGCTTAAACAGAACTTGATTGAATATCCGGCCGCCACATGGGCGGATATACACAACCGATACCAGTCAAAGATCAGAGTCGAGGATGACCAACTTGGAGCCCCTTCGGGATCTATTTACCCCATTAGAACTCATGATAGGGTTCAAAGGGATATTTATCGAAAATCAAGATCGAGCAGAGATAGGCATCGACCATATCCTGGGGACAGGAAAGTCATTCCAGCAAGGCCGGGATCCCCGAGACGAGAAAGAGGGAACGATCATAATTGGAACAACCGAGGACCCATGATGAGAAACAACTTCGAGAGAATCACTGGTCATCGAGAAGCACCGCGGCTATCGGAATACAACTTCAACGTAGATTCGGCTACTCTCGTGTCGACCATCGATCGTATTAAGGACACTAAGTGGCCTCGACCGCTGCAATCGGACCCTGCCAGAAGAGACCCCAGTTTGATATGCAAATATCATGGTACACATGGGCACAGGACAGAAGACTGTCGACAATTGAGAGAGGAGGTGGCACGTCGAGCCTTCACCCAAGGAATCAACGCTCGAAGTTCAACGACTTCGCAGTAGCTTAAACAGAACTTGATTGAATATCCGGCCGCCACATGGGCGGATATACACAACCGATACCAATCAAAGATCAGAGTCGAGGATGGCCAACTTGGAGCCCCTTCGGGATCTTTTTACCCCATCAGAACTCATGATAGGGTTCGAAGGGATATTTATCAAAAATCGAGATCGAGCAGAGACAGGCATCGACCATATCCTGGGGACAGGAAAGTCATTCCAGCAAGGCCGGTATCCCCGAGACGAGAAAGAGGGAACGATCATAATCGAAACAACCGAGGACCCATGATGAGAAACAACTTCGAGAGAACCACTGGTCATCGAGAAGCACCGCGGCTATCGGAATACAACTTCAACGTCGATTCGGCTACTCTCGTGTCGACCATTGATCGTATTAAGGACACTAAGTGGCCTCTACCACTGCAATCGGACCCTGCCAAAAGAGACCCCAGTTTGATATGCAAATATCATGGTACACATGGGCACAGGACAGAAGACTGTTGACAGTTGAGAGAGGAGGTGGCACGGTTGCTCGAAAATGGGCATCTTCGAGAGTTTTTGAGCGACCGAGCCAAAAACCATTATGGGAACAGTAATAAGCAAGTGAACCAGGAGGAGCCACAGCACACAATTAATATGATCATCGGCGGAGTAGATGCACCCCAAGGTCCGGTATTAAAGCGCACTAAGATATCCATCACCCTAGAAAAGCGCACTCGGGATTATGCGATGGAGGGAATCTTGCATTTCAGTGAAGAAGATTCGGAAGGAATCATGCAACCTCACAACGACGCGTTAGTAATATCGGTGCTTGTACACAAAACGAAGGTAAAGCGTGTACCGGTCGATCCCGGTAGTTCGGCCAACATAATCCGATCATGGGTTATCGAACAACTCGGGCTGATAGACAAAATTGTCCCTGTAGTTCGGGTTCTCAATGGATTCAACATGGTGTGCAAAACGATCAAAGGCGAAATAACATTACCGGTAAACATTGCCGGTACCATTCGAGAAACAAAATTCTGCGTGATTGACGGAGACATGAGGTATAACACCCTTTTCGGGATGCCGTGGATTCATGATATGAGAGCGGTACTCCAACACTACACCAAGTGTTGAAATTTCCATCGACTGATGGGATTGTAACAGTTTACAGGGAACAGCAAGCTACGAAAGGGATGTTCGCAGTGGAAGAAGCAGTACTGATACCAACAGCTCCTTCTCAAAGGATCAAAGAGCAATCACAGGCATCGCCTTCGACAAACGAAGGTGAACAGGAGCATCTCGAAGATGACAACTACAGGGTTCCCCGGTCATTCTTCGGTCCCGATGAATCGACACAACTAGATCAACGATCGAGGAACTCGAGCAAGTTTCGCTCCGAAAAGACTCGCCGGATCGAAAGGTATACCTGGGCTCGGGCCTAAGTTCTGAGCTCAGGACAAAACTTATACAATTTCTTACAGCTAACGAAGATTCTTTCGCTTGGTCCCATCTCGACATAACAGGTATAACACCAGAGATAACGACCCACAAACTAAGCATCGATCCGAAATTCCGGCCGGTCAAGCAAAAAAGGAGGCCTCAATCCGAAGTCAAACAAGCATTCATCAAGGATGAGGTAACTAAGCTTTTAAAAATAGGGTCCATTCGGGAAGTTAAATACCCAGAATGGTTAGCAAACGGAGTTGTAGTCCCTAAAAAGGGAAATAAATTAAGAATGTGCATAGATTATAAGGATTTAAACAAGGCATGCCCTAAAGATTCTTTTCCTTTACCCAATATCGATCGCATGATCGATGCTACTGCTGGCCATGAGACCCTTAGCTTTCTCGATGCTTACTCTGGCTATAACCAAATACAAATGGACCAGGATGATCAGGAAAAAACATCCTTCATCACTAAGTATGGTACATACTGTTATAACGTGATGCCATTCGGGTTAAAGAATGCAGGGGCCACTTACCAACGCCTAGTAAACAAAATGTTCGAAGAACAACTAGGAAAAACAATTGAGGTTTATATTGATGATATGTTAGTTAATTCCCTGCGAGCAGAAGACCATTTGAGCCATTTGCAGGAGACGTTCGATGTGCTAAGACGGTACAACATGAAGTTGAACCCGGAGAAATGCGCATTTGGTGTGGGGTCGGGAAAATTCCTCGGCTTCATGGTCTCGAATCGAGGAATAGAAATTAACACCGAGAAGATCAAGGCCATCGAAGACATTACAATTGTAGACAATGTAAAGGCCGTACAAAAGCTGACAGGCCGGATAGCCGCTCTGGGCCGATTCATCTCGAGATCATCCGATAGGAGTCACCGATTTTTCAATCTGTTGAAAAAGAAGAAAAATTTCTCGTGGACTCCGGAGTGTCAGCGCGCGTTAGAAGAACTTAAGAGATACCTGTCTAGCCCACCTTTGCTGCATACGCCAAAAACAGGGGAACGACTGTACCTATACCTTGCCGTCTCGGAAGTAGCGGTAAGTGGGGTCCTGGTTCGAGAAGAACAAGGTACGCAGTTTCCTATTTATTACGTTTGTAGAACATTAGGCGAGGCAGAAACTAGATACCCTCATTTAGAAAAATTAGTAGTCGCTTTATTGAGTGCCTCCAGGAAACTAAAACCCTACTTCCAATGTCATCCCATATGCGTCGTAACGACTTACCCATTAAGAAACATAATGCACAAGCCCGAGCTATCTGGACGATTGGCCAAGTGGGCTACCGAAGTGAGCGAGTACGATATCGAGTACCGACCCCGAACTGTAATTAAGTCTCAAGTGTTGGCGAATTTCGTCGCTGATTTTGCGCCGTCGCTAATACCCGAGGTCGAAAGAGAATTAATGACCAAATCGGGGACTCCCTCGGGAGTGTGGACCTTGTTCACAAACGGCAGCTCGAATGCGAAGGGATCGGGGCTTTGGTATCGTACTAAAGCCCCCGACTGGGAATACAATTCGACAGTCTATCAAGACTGTAAAATTAACTAACAATGAAGCAGAGTATAAAGCTATGATTGCAGGTTTAGCAAAAGCCTAGGAGCGGAGATAATCGAAGCCAAGTGCAATTCCCTCCTTGTAGTCAATCAAGCAAACAGGACTTTCGAAGTTAGAGAAGGGCGAATGCAGAGGTATTTGGACAAGCTTCAAGTCACAGTGCATAGGTTTAAAAAATGGACCTTGCAACACATACCTCGAGAGCAAAACAGTGAGGCCGACACCCCCTCGCCAATTTGGGATCATCGATCGAAGATGATAAGATCGAGTCCGAGAAGGTCGTACAACTTTTAAGGTCGGTGGTGGAGGAAGGTCATGCCGAAATCAATTCAACAAGTTTGACCTGGGATTGGAAGAATAAGCATATAGCGTATCTCAACTCCAGTAAGCTCCCCTCGAACCCAAAAGAATCGAGAACATTGTGAACGAAGGCAGCTCGACTCTGTTTATCAGATGACGGAACCCTATTTAGAAGGACATTCGGTGGCCCCCTCGCGATATGTCTGGGACCGAGTGACATCGAGTATATTTTAAGGGAAATACAGGAAGGCACATGCGGGAATCATTCCGGCGTCGAATCCTTAGTTCGTAAAATAATCCGAGCCGGCTATTATCTGATCGATATGGAAAAAGATGCAAAGGAGTTCGTTCGCAAGTGTAACAAGTGCCAAAGGCACACACCGATGATCCACCAGCCCGGGGAGACGCTGCATTCGGTCTTGTCGCCGTGGCCATTCATGAAATGGGGAATGGACATCGTCGGCCTCTCCCCTACACACCAGGTAAGGCTCAATTCATCCTTTTTATGACTGAGTACTTCTCCAAATGGGTTGAAGCGCAAGCATACAAGAAGGTTAGGGAAAAGGAAGTGATCGACTTCATCTTCGATCACATCGTATGTCGATTTGGGACGCCATCAGAGATCGTGTGCGATAATGGCAAGCAATTCATCGGCAGCAAAGTGACGAAGTTCTTCGAAGATAACAAGATCAAAAGGATCCTATCGATGCCCTATCACCCCAGCAGCAACGGACAAGCTGAATCGACCTACAAAACCAAAATTCGAACTCAAGAAGAGATTAACCGACACGAAGGGGAAATGGAAAGAAATATTGCCTGAAGGTTTATGGGCATATCGCACAATCGAGAAAACAAGCACCGGGGCCACTCCTTTCTCCCTAGTGTATGGTGCTGAAGCGTTGATACCAGTCGAAGTAGGCGAACCAAGTATCAGATTCCGCTACACGACCGAAGGATCGAATCGCGAAGCTATGAATACCAATTTGAAATTATTGGATGAAAGAAGGGAAGAAGCCCTTGTTCGAATGGCCGCCCAAAAGCAAAAGATTGAAATGTACTACAACCGGAGAGCCCATCTTCGACACTTCAACATCGGAGACCTAGTGCTCAGAAAAATCACACCCAATACTCGAGACCCAAACGAAGGGAAGTTAGGGCCGAACTGGGAAGGGCCTTACACCATCTTAAAGATCACAGGAAAGGGATCATACAAGCTTGGAACAATGGACGGCAAACAGCTGCCGAACAATTGGAACATAAACCACTTGAAACGATACTATTGTTGAGGTATGATCTTTCATTCTTCGTTTGTTTGTTTTATGTTACTAACACCTGCAGGTATCAAATGAAGTAACCTCGAGCCGGAAAGAACAGAACGTTAGGACTGAAAACATGCGTTGCACTCCTTTTCCCTTCGACCGGTTTTGTCCCAAATTGGGTTTTACGGCAAGGTTTTTAATGAGGCAACCAAGAAACGTGCTAACTTATATCGGCCGCATATCGAAGGCAACAGTGTTCGGTGCTCAACGTCGATCGACCTTAAATATCAGAAGACTGCTTAGCTACTTCAATTCATTACTTATCTACTTCAATTCGGGGGAACTTCTCGTAGATCATTAGGAATCGATGTAAGGGTCAAACGTTCAAAAGAACCGTGCCCAAATAGATTGATCTATCCCCTAAGCAAATTGTACAAGAACTTGAATGCTTATAA
The DNA here is from genome assembly GCA_002018475.1 of Nicotiana obtusifolia. Taxonomy (NCBI): domain Eukaryota; kingdom Viridiplantae; phylum Streptophyta; class Magnoliopsida; order Solanales; family Solanaceae; genus Nicotiana; species Nicotiana obtusifolia. The sequence continues at coordinate 119,257 of MCJB01051919.1, forward strand.
AAGTTCTTTGGCACCGATATCTTGTCTCCGAGCCCAAGGGCCATTTCGATTTTCGTTGTTCGATAAAAAAACTAGCATTGCTCAGAGTTTCATACGAAAATCAGGCAAAGGGGAGTAAGACCTGTTAAGGCGAACCCCGATTTCTTAAAAGGCTAAGGCCGAATCGAGTCAATGAAACTCGAGGGGGAGTAAGACCTGTTAACGCGAACCCCGATTCCTTAAAAGGCTAAGGCCGTATCGAGCTAATAAAACTCGAAGGGGAGTAAGACCTGTTAAGGCGAACCCCGATTTCTTAAAAGGCTAAGGCCGTATCGAGCTAATGAAACTCGAAGGGAAGTAAGACCTATTGAGGCAAACCCCAAACCTTATCGAAGCTTAGACCTTACCAAGTCTATCAAAGAAAAGGAAAGTCTGCTAAGGCATATCTTGAAATTGGCTGAGTCTAAACTAAGCCTGAAAAGCAGAAAATTCAACAAGTTGAACCATCGGTTCTAAGTACGGAGAATCAAAATAAGTCAAGCAAGGTATAGAAAGAAAGGAAGATTTATATATATATATATATATGAACAAAGTGTGTTACAGAAATGGGGACTTCATTAAAAAAGAGGCAGTTTATTCAGAATTATCGGAGTCTTCTTCTTCTTCTGGGAAGGCCTGTTTTCTGGCTTCAGCTTCGATCTTTTTAGCATCATCGATCTTGGTTGATAGATCGAAGCCCCGAGCTTGTAACTCTTCAAGAACAGATAGGTGGGTTTGGCACTTGGTATATTCGACCAAAATCTTCGATTGTTCCTAAGCGGCCTCGGCATCGGCCCTGTATTGGGCTACTAACTCATCGGCGTCAGCCTTTAATGTAGCAACCTTCGATTTTGCCGATTGGAGCTCGTTGACCAAAATTTCACAATCCGAAGTGAGCATATCGACTTGGGATTGAAGCATATCGGTGCTCTTAGTCAGAGCCCCGATTTTCTCTTGTGCCTCCGATGGTTGATTTTCCATAGAAACCATTTGAGCTTGGAGGGCCTGTTTTTCCGAAGTCAGCAGATTGATCCTGGTTCTCATTTCATTGATTTCTTCTTTGGCCTCACTCGCCTCAAATCGGAACCGGTTTATTTGGTCGAGCTGTTGTCCCATCGGTCGATCATGCCAAAATTTTCTTTACGCACAAAGTCTAGTTCAGCCCGAAGGGTCGACATCTCCCCTTCAAGCCGCTCATGACGTGCCTTTTCTTCTCTTTGTCGAAGAAAAGCCTCATGATGAAGCACCGAGGCCTACAAGTACAAGAGAAAATATGACAGTTAGTCAAAGTTTGAAATGTAAAATGGCGAACACCAGACAAGGCTTATCGGAAGTTTACCTTATTTGATGCTTGTTGAGCCTCATTGAACAAGCAGGATGCATCCACCTCGTCCATTGCATCCTGATCTTCTTCGATCAACAAATACCGAAGATAACTAGCCACCCCCACAGGCGCAGAAAGGGCCCTAGCATCTTCGGGAATGGCAAACCTTATTATTCGTTTTCGATCAGGGTCTGAACTCGGAGCAGGAAATCTATCGACCAGCTTTGGACCGAAAGATGCCTTGCTCGTTCCGGTGGAGGGACTCTTCCTTGGCACTTCGAGCCCAAAAGTATCCGCCGATGGCACGCCGTTGAAGAAACCCTGAAAAGGTCCTTCCGGTATTGGGCCTTTGCTCGGGGAATGTGCCTTTGCGGCTCGGGCTTTGTTAAAAGTTGACTCCGAGAAAGAAGGGGAGTCCATTGTTTCTGGGGGGGCCAGGATTCCCTGTGTCGCCTCTCCCTCATCGGCAGAAGCCCCAGTTCTCGTTTCCATCTCGGGGCCCTCTACTCGATGAAGATGAGTTTCATCGGCCCTCTACTCGGGGACTGCCCAAGATGGCTCACTGCCCAAAAGTTTGAGGTCTTCGTCTTCCTCGGACTCGTCATCCAATTGATAAGCCAAGTCCGAGATTTTGGTTTTATGAGCTATACTTTTCTTCAGCCTTTTCCTCTCGGGCCCAGAAGGACTGGGGACTTCTTCCTCTTCTTCTCCTTATCCTGCTCTGAGGCAGGGGGATGGCGGGAAATCTCTCTACCAGGGGACGCTGGCCTCATTTCAACGTCCTTCGATAGACCTACAAATAAAGAGCGAAGTAAGTTATAAGTCAGCAGCATTATCAATAATATAAGGCGTAGAATTCAAATGTTATCGGTCTCACCATGATTTTTGGCCTCCTACCGGCCCTTCGATATCTCGCGCTAGGCACGCTCCGAATAGGTCCTTTGAGACACCACCTTCTCGACCCATTCTTTCAAGTGCATAATCGTAGACGGCGTTCGAGAAATAGCTACACCATGAGAAATTGGTTAGTGAGATAACAAAGGAAAAACACCAGACAGATTGAAATAGGAGTATAGCACTTACGATTCATATTCCACTTCTCAGGGGCATGTCTTCGGCAGGAATCAGATCCGATGTCTTTATTTGAACAAATCGGCTCATCCAACCTCGATACCTGTCCTCGTCGATGCTCGAGAAAGGGGCCTTGCTTGCCCGACGAGCAAGTTTTTATTAATCCCCCTCAGAATATTCGGGGACTGTATAACCGTAAGAGATGATCGAGGGTGAAAGGGTGCCCATCGATCTTGCTTACGAAAAAGCGGAAGAGAATGACTATTCTCCAAACTGAGGGGTGAAGCTGGCCCAGTGTTAAATCATACCTTTTGCAAAAGGTGACGATGATAGGGTCCAAAGGGCCAACGTGAAGGGGTAAGTGTAAACACTCAAGTAGCTCTCCACGTGGGTGGTAATCACCTCTTCCGGTGCAGGAACCACCACGTCCTTACCAACCCAGTTGCAATCTTCCTTCACCCTGTCGATGGTTTTGTTCGTAATCGAGCAAATGTATCTAGTGACCGGTTCGCCCCGGCCCGGAACAACAGAAGCCTTCTCTACCTTAAAATCGAAACCGGTTGAACACCCAATCGGTATGAATGCTTTTAGAGGGGGCTCGGTCATAGTTTCCTCAACAACGACAGGTTCAGGTTCTTCAGCGGGCTGAGAAGTAGAGGGTTTTTGTTTCTGGGGAACAAATTTGGATGTCTTTGCCATTGGAAATAACGAGTGGAAGAAGCTAGTAGATGCAGGGGTAAGACAAGAACAAAGGAGAAGGTCACTTGTGAACAAACTCAGAGAACTTGAAGAATATAATGTTCAAACAACGCAAACTTTGGAATTGAAAGGAAAAGAGGGCTATTTATACCTCCTTAAAGGTGGCGGTTCGAGTCCCAAAATCAGGAAGCATTAATTAGCGTTTGCAGGCGTTGCAGAGTTTTGTCTTTAGTTGGTCTATGAAAAGACATTTTTGGTACTTGCCACGTGCGTCATCATGCTACCGTCATTTATCAATATGACGTTTTGCTTCTTTTGATGTGACACCCCGAATTCCGTGTCGCACGCCATAAGTATGTCTCCATTTGACCTAATCTTAAAAGCGGCGGCTCATATCGTTTTTCATCATTACTCTCCAAAAAACGAGAGGACTATCTGTATGGGGTCAAATTCAATCGCTTGCATAGGGAATATCGGTTTCGAATTCGTATGACCGGCGTCGATTGGAATTACTGCTCGATAGGCCGAGATCGAGACATCGAGAGATGAAGGTCGAGACTAGATGTCATCGGAACGGAGCTCGAAGCCAAGATGTCCGATACGAGATCGTTGAGGTCGATTAGGGTAAACGCCCTAGGGTAAAATTATCAGATTTGCGTAACAGAAGGACCAGAAATCCCGTGATACGTAAATATCTAGGCGGAAATCTGCAAAGACATTGAAGTCATTAATTCTAGGGATATTTTACCTTGTAGATAGGTTGTTTACCTTGTATAAGACTCATTCCCCTCCCTATATAAAGGGGCAGCATAATTGTAAAAGGCATGACACAATCAACAATCAGTATACAAAGTGCAGTCTGCTCTAATTATTTTCTTTATCAATTTGCTTCATATTTGTCTATCTTAGAGAATTCTACCAAGGGGAAGCTATTCTAGATTGGTGGTTTGCACTCTTTCTCAATTTACTTACTGAGTTTAGTCTTTATTTTCATTCATCTTTTATTTGTATCAAACTAAATCACATGTCCTTAAAACCACGTACAAATTTAATTGTTATCCGAAGCCAAGGATAAACATAATATAAATTAAGATAAAATTACTTTTTTAATAAAATCTGAACGTAGCCTCTTGCAAACGGAATCATCAGTTCATAATTCCTTTTCAATCAAGAGGAATCTCAACATCACGATCAACTATCTCTTACTGCACATGCTTAGTATCCTTCCCATCCATAATAAAACCAATAGAAACACACTTCTTGTATTAGGTCGGGTACCACCGAGTGAAGTCGGGTCCGGGCGCAATACGAGGCCGGGCTGCCCCGGTCCAAAATCAAGAAATCGGAGGCAGAGGCTGGAGCAGCCGAAATGGGGCAACCGATATCGGCTGGCCAGGGGGGCATCTCGTGACTGGGGATCAGTTTCGAACCGGATATCTCGCGAATTCCGGATATTTCACCGGGAGCAAATATCTCAATCGTTATAGACGTTAAAGCATCATTTCAGGATATTTCATCCTGAAATTCAAGGGATTTACTTTGTAATTGAACTTTTACCATGTTTAGGACTCTTTTAGCTACCTATAAGAAGAGCGTTTAACCATCACTATAGAACAACACATTCAGAAACAAAATACTGATAAAGTTACTGTTCATCACCATTGTTACTGTTCACTAAGCTTGCCTATTTCTTATATTTCATCGTCAGCTATTTAATTCTTGTGTTTGTCTATTTCCTTTTGCTTATTGTCTTTTAATCATTTATGCTATATTTTTACATTGTATCAAAGCGATTCACGGATCCTTAGCACTACGAACAAATTCAATTGTTATCCAGATTTAAGAGTAAACAGTTTGGCGCCCACCGCGGGGCCAAGGATATTAGTGAACTTTTGATACGTTTCTCTTTCAAACACAATTTTACGCTTGTTCTTTGCAGAATTCTTTGTTTTTCAGGTTACAAATTAATCATGGCACAATCACTCCCCATCAACAACGAGGTCAACAACCAAGGTGAAAACAACACTATGCCCGGACATGAGGTCCCAATCGACGCCAATTCTCAAATGGAGCTCGATACTGACCAGGCACCCGGCTCATCGCACAGCGTCCGGGGAGAGAACCACTCGGGAATTCAGTAGAGCGGGGAGAATGAAATCAGTTTCAGGGTGATATTTGATATGCTACAAGCTCAGCAAGCGGCGATAGCCCAATTGCAAAGCCGCGCTCAGAATCCGGGCAGAGCAAAAAACGTTCCTCCTCAGGCGACAACCGAGCAAAATGAACCGGTCATAGCGCAACCGGATGAAAGCGGTTCGGGAATCAACTCCAGGATTATCAAAATGTTGGAGGAGTTGACTAAGCGGGTCGAGACAGGAGAAAAAAGAATTGAAGCCAACGATAAAAAAGTCGAAACATACAATTCGAGGGTAGACCAGATACCGGGGGCACCTCCAATATTGAAAGGTTTGGACGCCAAAAAATTTGTGCAGAAGCCTTTCCCGTCCAGTGCAGCTCTGAAGCCGATCCCGAATAAGTTTTGCATGCCCGAAATTCCTAAATACAACGGAACTTCGGATCCAAATGAGCATGTGACAGCTTATACTTGTGCCATAAAAGGGAACGATCTCGAGGACGACGAAATCGAGTCCGTCCTCCTGAAAAAATTCGGAGAAACTCTATCTAAGGGAGCGATGACGTGGTATCATAATTTACCACCCAACTCCATCGACTTTTTCACCATGTTAGCCGATACATTCGTAAAAGCCCATGCAGGCGCCATTAAGGTCGAGACGAGGAAGTCCGACTTGTTCAAAGTCAGATAACACGACAATGAAACATTAAGGGAGTTCGTATCTCGATTCCAAATGGAGCAAATGGACCTGCCACCAGTTACAGACGACTGGGCAGTGCAAGCTTTCACCCAAGGGCTGAATACCGGCAGTTCTGCAGCATCTAGGAAACTCAAGCAGAGCTTGATTGAATACCCGGCCATCACCTGGGCAGACATCCACAACCGGTACCAGTCAAAAATCAGGATAGAGGATGATCAGGTCGGGATTGCATCAGGTTCGTCATACACAGTTAAGACTTTTGATCGACCTCGAAGGGACAACTTTCGAGAACCAAGGTCAAACCGAGATAGGCACCGACCATACCCGGAAGATCGACGGATTGTGTCGAGGGGACACAAAGTCCCGAGACAGGAAAACAGGTACGACATCAATCAAAGGAACAGGAGGCCGTTGCCGAAAGGCAACTTCGAGAAAACCAACGATCGGCAGGAAGCACCCAGGCTGTCCGAATATAACTTTAATGTCGACTCGGCGGAGCTAGTTTCAGCAACCGGTCGCATCAAAGACACCAGATGGCCAAGACCGTTACAAACAGACCCCGCCAAGAGGGACCCAAACCTTGTATGCAAATATCATGGCACTCACGGGCATAGAACGGAAGACTGCCGACAATTGAGGGAGGAGGTAGCTCGGTTGCTCGAGAACGGGCATCTTCGGGAATTTCTTAGCGATCGAGCAAGGAATCATTACGAAAACAGGGACAGGCCGGTAGATCAAAAAGAACCAAAGCATACGATCAACATGATAAATGGAGGAACGGATGCGCCCCAAGTACTGATACTGAAGCGTACAAAGATTTCCATCACTCGAGAGAAACAAACTCGGGACTATGCAACGGAAGGAACTCTATACTTCAGCGACAGAGATATCGAGGGCCTTGTACAACCCCACAACGACGCGCTGGAAATATCAATGTTGATACACGATACTCGAGTGAAGCGTGTGCTCATTGACCCCGGGAGTTTAGCCAACATAATCCGGTCATGGGTCGTTGAACAGCTGGGATTAACGAACCAAATCATTTTCGAGGTCCGAGTACTCAACGGTTGTAATATGGCATCGGAGACAACGAAGGGAGAAATAACACTGATGGTGAACATCGCTGGCACCACCAGGGCAACGAAGTTCTGCGTAATCGAGGGCGATATGAGGTATAATGCCCTACACGGAAGGCCCTGGATACATGATATTAAGGCCGTACCCTCGACCTTGCATCAGATGTTAAAATTTCCATCGGCTGAAGGAATCATCACCGTTTATGGAGAACAACACGTGGCAAGGGAGATGTTCGCAATAGAAGAAACAACACCAAGGTCTACCAATCCTCAAGTGAAGGCCAAATAGCAATCACAAAAGCCGCCTTCGACAGATGAGGGCGAGCGAGACCAGCCTGATGAAGACAGCTTCGGGGTACCCCGATCCTTTCTCGTCCCGGACGAGACCGACGCGACCAAGTCAACAATCGAGGAGCTGGAGCAAGTCTCGATCCGCCATGACGCACCCGACCGGAAGGTATACCAGGGCTCGGGTTTAAACTCCGAGCTCAGGACCAAACTACTTTCCTTTCTTTCAGCTAATGAAAGCTCTTTTGCTTGGTCCCATTTAGATATGACAGGCATACCACCGGAGATTGCGACAGATAAGCTAAGTGTCAATCCAAAATTCCGGCCGGTCAAGCAAAAAAGGAGACCTCAGTCCGAAGTCAAGCAGGTCTTCATCCAGGAGGAGGTAACCAAACTTTTGAATATAGGGTCCATTCGAGAGGTAAAGTATCCGGAATGGTTAGCTAACATAGTTGTAGTGCCTAAAAAGGGGAACAAGCTTAGAATGTGTATAGATTATAAGGACTTAAATAGAGCATGCCCTAAAGATTCTTTCCCACTGCCCAACATCGATCGTATGATCGATGTCACTGCTGGCCACGAGACTCTAAGTTTTCTCGACGCCTATTTTGGATATAACCAGATACAAATGGACAAGGATGATCAAGAGAAAACGTCCTTCATCACTAAATATGGCACTTACTGCTATAATGTGATGCCATTCGGGCTTAAGAATGCGGGGGCTACGTATCAGCGCCTGGTAAATAAAATGTTCGAAAACCAACTAGGTAAAACCATGGAGGTTTATATTGATGACATGTTGGTCAAGTCCCTGCGAGCAGAGGACCATCTTAGTCATTTGCAGGAAACATTCGACATTTTGAAGAAATACAATATGAAGTTGAACCCGGAAAAATGTGCGTTCGGGGTAGGCTCCGGGAAATTTCTCGGGTTCATGGTCTCGAACAGAGGAATAGAGATCAACCCAGACAAGATCAAAGCTATCAAAGATATTAAAGTCGTCGATAGCGTCAAGGCCGTACAAAAACTCACAGGCCGGATCGCAGCACTGGGCCGTTTCATATCTAGATCATCGGATATGAGCCACCAGTTCTTCAATTTGCTAAAGAAGAAGAACGAGTTCTCATGGGGACCGGAATGCCAACACGCCTTAGAGGAACTTAAAAGGTACCTTTCTA